>JAODAL010019819.1:0-71001 GCA_025379985.1 Phyllomedusa bahiana | reverse complement strand
GAGAACACCTGCTGAGAGGAGAAGAAGCCTCTGAGAGGAGAGAAGCCTGCTGAGAGGAGAGACAGCCTGCCGAGAGAAGAGACACGCCGCTGGGGAGGAGAGACAGCCTGCTGAGGGAGAGACCCGACTGCTGAGAGGAGAGACCCGACTGCTGAGAGGGAGACACGCTGTGGGAGGAGAGACACGCTGCTGAGAGGAGAGACATGCTGCTGAGAGGAGAGACACGCCTGCTGAGGGGGAGAGACACGCCTGCTGAGTGAGTGACCCGACTGCTGAGAGGAGAGACCCGACTGCTGAGAGAAGAGACCCGCCTGCTGGGAGGAGAGACACGCCTGCTGAGAGGAGAGACAGACCTGCTGAGAGGAGAGACACGCCTGCTGAGAGGAGAGACACGCCTGCTGAGGGAGAGACCCGACTGCTGAGAGGTGTGACCCGACTGCTGAGTGGAGAGACCCGCCTGCTGTGAGGAGAGACACGCCTGCTGGGAGGAGAGACACGCCTGCTGGGAGGAGAGACACGCCCCTGGATTTCAAATTCAATCTCATAGAATTAGCTGAAGAGCACGAACACTTCAACCAAAAAAAAACCCTTTAAGCTTTCCTTTAGCCTAGGACTTGGTGAAACTAACCCTACAGATTGACCATACGCCCCAAGAAGGGCATCCCCACGACTCTAATTCAAACACATTCTTCCATCTTGAACACATACATCAGAATGAGATTTGGGGTCCAATTGTAGTCCCGTTCCACTTGATCTAGAGGGATAATGGGTGATAGTAAACCCTTAAGCTTTCCCTTAGCCTAGGACTTGTTAAAACTAACCCTACAGATTAAGCACAATCCATGAGAAAGGCAATCTAACTATTCTATCTTTAACACATACACCAGAATGAGGGTTGGGGTCCAATTGTTGTCCAGATCCACTTGAACTACGACGGTTGTCCTAAAGCTTCCCTCAGCTAGGGGCTGGTAAAATTAATCCTACAGATGGAGCATTTGCCCTGAGAAGGGCGACCCCCACCAGTATCCCTTTACCTGTTGTAAAAATACCCCAAACAATTGCCCTGAGAAGGGCGACCCAACCCCTGTATCCCTTTACCTGTTGTAATAAAAAACCCTCAAATTCCCTGAAAGGGCGACCCCACCACTGTTCCTTCACTTTGTAATAATACACCAACATATTGCCTGAAAGGGCGACCCCACACTGTATCCCTTCACCTGGTTGTAAATAAATCCAATCAATTGCCCTGAGAAGGGCGACCCCCACCACAGTATCCTTCACCTGTTGTAATAATACCCAATCAATTGCCCTGAGAAGGGCGACCCCACCACTGTATCCTTCACCTGTTGTAATAAAATCCAATCAATTGCCCTGAGAAGGGCGACCCCACCACTGTATCCTTCACCTGTTGTAATAAAATCCAATCAATTGCCCTGAGAAGGGCGACCCCACCACTGTATCCTTCACCTGTTGTAACAAAACCCAATCAATAGACACACCCTAATAATAATTAGAATATAATAAATTATAAATTTACAAATACGCAGCAATACCAATGTGAGCATTCTATGGATAGCACATCATTACATTACCAATAACCCCAAGGTGTTTCTACTCAGATTTCTGGGACCATTAGGTATGAGAGGATTATATACCGCAAGTGGTGAACATATGATTCTCAAGTGTGTGTAAGACATCTTCCATCACAAATGATATACAGTATACACTCACCGGCCACTTTATTAGGTACACCATGTTTAGTAAGGGTTGGACCCCTTTTGCCTTCAGAACTGCCTCAATTCTTCGTGGCATAGTTTCCCACAGGTGTTGCAACGATGCTCAATTGGTACCAAGGGGCCCAAGAGTGCCAAGAAAATATTCCCACACCATGACACCACCACCACAGCCTGAACCGTTGATACAAGGCAGGATGGATCCATGCTTTCATGTTGTTGACGCAAATTCTGACCCTACCTTTCCAAATTTGTCGCAGCAGAAATCGAGACTCATCAGACCAGGCAACGTTTTTCCAATCTTCTACTGTCCAATTTCGATGAGCTTGGGCAATTGGGGCCTCAGTTTTTCCTGTTCTTAGCTGAAAGGAGTGGCACCGGTGTGGTCTTCTGCTGCTGTAGCCCATCTGCCTCAAAGTTGGCCGTATCTGTGCGTTCAGAGATGCTCTTCTGCCTACCTTGGTTGTAACGGGTGGCTATTTGAGTCAAATGTTGCCCTTTTTATCAGCTCGAAAACCCGTTGCCCATTCTCCTTTGACCTCTGGCATCAACAAGGATTTCCGCCCACTGACTGCGCTCACTGGATGTTTTTTCTTTTTCGGACCATTTTCTGTAAACCCTAGGTTGGTTGTGCGTTGGAAAATCCCCCGGAGATCAGCAGTTTCTGAAATACTCAGACCAGCCCTTCTGGCACACCCAAAAACCATGCCACGTTCAAAGGCACTCAAATCACCTTTCTTCCCCATACTGATGCTCATTTTGAACTGCAGGAGATTGTCTTGACCATGTCTACATGCCTAAATGCACTAAGTTGCCGCCATGTGATTGGCTAATTACAAATTAAGTGTTAACGAGCGGTTGGACAGGTGTACCTAATAAAGTGGCCGGTGAGTGTATGTTACAATACATAATTATCCAGTTACATCTGGAATATTTCAATGGTCAATGTATTTGTGTGAATTTATTGGGTTGTGACCATGAAAGGACTCTACTGCCTACATTATGCATTAAGGTTGTTTTAAATAAGATACCTGTCAAGTAGCCTTAAATGAATTAGGAAGCGTTTAGGCCGAGCCAAGCGATATAACAAGTATCATTACGAGGTCTGCTGCCTCCAGCCGCCCCTTTCTATGGTCAGAGCAGGAAGCCGGCTTTTAATGAACTCCATTAATTACAGAAAATCTGCGATCTTTGTTCTGCTCATGTGACGTAAATGACAACTGGACGCACTTCAGTGCGGTAATAAACATATGGATAATGTCTTGCGCCTCTAACCTGATTATTTGGAGGTAACGTAGGTTGATTAGTTGCTTAGCCAAGCAATCACAAAACTTATCGTCCTGCAATATTAACAGAGCATAGTACAGCAGCACAACGGTAATCACATATTACTACTTCATTACAGGCTAGATGGCTCTGCTTCTTCTGTGTAATGCTTTTCTCTGGATAAATTATGTATCATTACAAAATTAAAAAATGCATTTGCAGTCTCCGACACTCTTCCCCCGAGAAGACACAGTGCATGCATAAATTCTGCATTTAGATAACAGAAGGGAACACTTTTGATTTGCATGAACTAAGATAAGCAAGGTGTTGACCTGACAGTGGACTTATCCTCTAAAGACCAACAGCCAGTTCGCGTTTTTTACGGTATGCCACCAAAAATCTACTCGCCTGGTGGACCCCAGGCTTCTTTTGGTCATGCTTAGGGCTAGTGCTTTGCACCCAAAGCAGACTGAGTAACACCCTTTGAACTTTTACGAGAGGATAGGACAATCGCTAGCCTTTTATAAGCTTGTGGGGTGGTAACGGGTGTGGATTATTGTGCTTGTTCTGGGGGAAATTTTTTCTTTTTTGAGATTTTTGTTAGAAATTGTAATTTTGCGTTGGACTCCACACAAAAACAAACCAAAAAAGGGAAGTATACCAGCAGTCAGAGGAAATAACAATATGAAGCATATCAATCAAAAAATATAGACTTACCATTAGATAATTCAGTTTGCTCTGTTACGAATGGTAGGAATTCTCCTGCCACTTTGTCCTCTCCTTCATATTAGATCTCTTAGGGGCAGACTTGGACTGGTCCACAGGGGAGTAGTGGAAACCCCCGCTGAGCCCCTGAAGATGGTGGGCCCCTTGGCTGTTTTTTTGGGAGAATGACATGGAAAAATAGGTAGAAATCAAGAGACAGAGGGAAAGAGTCATGTGCAGTATGAACAGGCATGTAACGTAGGTTGATTAGTTGCTTACCCAACAATAAAAAAAATTTGCCCTGAAATTTTAAAAGAGCATAGTACCCCAGCACACGGTAATAATATACTACTTCCATTACAGGCTAGATGGCTCTGCTTTTTGTGAAATTTTCTTTTTTCTGGATAAATTATGTATCTTTAAAAAAAATTTAAAAAAAATGCTTTGCAGTCTCCGAACTTTTCCCCCCAAAAGACACAGTGATGCAAAAATTCTGCTTTTAGATAACAGGAGAAAAGTTTTTTACGTCAGGGGTAAGACCTTTTGCCCCCCGCAGGGAAATATCCCGCTTTGCGGCGGGCTCCCCCCGGTTTGGAAAAAAAACCGGGGCTTTTTAAATTTAAAAACCTTTTTTTTTTTAACTAATCCTTTTGGTTCACGAACCACTCCCTCCTTACAGATACAAAAACATTAAACAGGAAAATTTCAAAAAAATTTTCAAAAAAATAGACGCATATTTTTCAAAAATGAATAATTATAGTAATCAATAATTATAAATTGGTTGAAAATACTGATCACCCAAAAAATTTTTCCCATGATTTAAAAAGTTGTTGGGAACAGTTAATACCAGAACTTTTTTTGTTTTTTTCCCTCCTGTTCAAATTTTTTTATTTTTTCAGGACGCAAATTGATGAGGCTCTTTTTTTGATAAAGTTGTACTTTATGGGGGGATAGTTTAAGTTCACTTATAAATAACCGCAGATTTATTTATTTTTAAACTTTTTTGTTTTTTTTAAGTTTTTTTTTTACCCCATTCACATTTCACACTTAATAACTTGTTAGATGAATTCTACAGGATATTACGGTCGTGTGGCTACCAAATATGTGTAGGTTTTGTGTGTGTGTGTTATGTATACACAATTATTTTGTATTCAATATTTATTTTTATTCTTTATTTTTTTATATTTTTTTTACACTTTTTATGTGTTTTTTTTTACTTTTTTTTTAATCCCATGAAGGGAGAACTGTTTTACATTTTTTTTTTAAACTTAGTAATGTATTAGCATATTCATATATGCTAATACATTCTAATCTGTGTCAGTCTGACACAGGCAGTGATCTGGACAGCACACAGGTTGGCCTGATCACTGGCTTAGTACACAGACAGCTCTGGGGCTACTCTAGGTCCCCAGGGCTGACTGTGCAGCCGTTCCCCGGGCTCTGTCGGGTCACTGGGTGTTCCGATCACCCGACAGAGCAGGGGAACACTTTGATTGTGCTGCGGTAATGCACCGACACAATCAAAGGGTTAAAGCATCGGATTGCGGAGGTTTCCTCCTTTTCCCGATGCTCGCAGGGGATGCTCTGGGATCAGGTCTGTGTAATACAGCCCCGATCTCAGCGCAGCTGCGGCTCACGGGCGCCGCAAACTCCGGTGTTTGCAGCAACGTCTAAAGTCGGCGGGCGGTCGTTAAGGAGTTAAAGACCAACAGCCAGTTCGCGTTTTTTACGGTATGCCACCAAACATCTACTCGCCTGGTGGACCCCAGGCATTCCAGTGTGACACTGCTTAGGGCTCGCTGCTATGCAACCACCTCAGAGCAAGTAACACACTTTTGAACTTTTTAGAGAGGATAGGACAATCGCTAGCCTTTCTATAAGCTTGCTGGGTGTGGTAACCTGGTGTGGATTATTGTGCTTGTTCGAGGAGACTGTTCTGTCTTGAGAGTTTGTCTAGTAATTGTAATCAGGCAGGAGGTAGAGGGGGAGCAGAGTGCATTTCTCACATTTGTTTCATCAGTTCAGGCTGTATTTATAATGGTTTACACCATGTTTTGGTTACAAGGAGCATGGGAGGGAGGTGACAGTTCTGCAGACATGAGAATAGACCACTGCAGGAGGTCTGCAGAGCTGTGACATCCTCTCTGTGTATAAGGCTGTGTTATATGGGGGAGAGTGAATCTAGCAGTTAGAGACTCAGTAAATGGCCAGATCCTTCACATAGAGCTATCACTGGGAGAAGGGGCATAGAGCAGCTCATGCAGCCATTATTACACAGCTCAGGGTGCAGTGAAAGACAGTGAGAACACAGACATAGACCGCAGTCATTCTCACTTTCATTTTACACAGTTCATGGGGAACACAGTGCAGGCAGCCAATCAAAGCACAGGGGGCGTTTCCTGACCAGAGGGCATGTCCCAACAGGGCTGAATGAAATATCAGGCAGCCAATCAGAGCACAGATGGCATGGCCCGACCACTTGCTGCAGAAATAGATCTAGACACTTAAAGATTAGCTCATAGCTGCTATACTAAATGATTTAGGTAATGCAAACCAATTAAAAAAATTTTTTTTAACTTTCCCCATCATCCCAGATATGGTCTTTGTAGCGAGAAAACTCCTTTAATGCAGTTCTACAACAGCTGTCTCATGACATAAAGCTCAGATGTTTTGTGTGCCCGGGAACACAGGAAACAGCTTTGTGTTGAGCCCAGGAGATCAAGGGGTATGGCTTTTTCATGGGAGTCTTTGAAGCTACACTCCTTTGGTTACTTCTTCCAGGGCTTTCAACATGAGGTAATAAACAAGGGACTGAGACTGATGTTGAAAGGGAGGAAGATGGACAAACTTGGGGCTTGTAGTTTTACAGGACAAAAGGGGCAGCTTTTATACTGGAAATGTTGCTGCTTGGCTGCAGATAAGGTAGCTGTATACAGCGCAGGAAAAGCCCACATTTGCACAGCAAACATCACAGGGAGAGGAAGGACGACTCAGGCATGCGTGTTGAGGATTTTTATTTATTTTGCTTGGTTAGCCAAACAACCTTCTTAATGAATTTACCCCATGGTGTGTCTCCAAGGCTCTTGTACTCCTTAGAAGTCTCAGTGGCTGCTGTGGACTGAGCAGCAGAGGACTCTAAACACAGCTTGTTACACCAGCAGACTACAGAAATGCAGCAGGTCGTCCAGCTTTGATTATTGCAAAAACCTGGCATGAACCTGCGAGGGAATGTATGCAAAACTTAGTCTAGGTCTACACAGCACACACTTTCCGTCGGATTTTCAGCGGATACAGTATTTTGAATCCACTGAAAACCCACAGTTGTCTACCTTATGAAAAATCTGACCCTATCCTTAAGGAGAACACAATGGGCGACATGTATGAACGGGCTTTACGCCCGTTTTCTGGTGTATCCTGCGCCTCCCAGCCCGAATCCCGCTGTCGGACGCAGGGATGCGGTGTTAGGCGCAGCGTTCGCCACTTTCAGCTGCGCCCCGCATGAAGGGGCGGGCAGTGGGCGCGGTGTGGGCGTGGTGTGGGCGTGGTGTGGGCGTTCCGGCGGGACGCGGCGCGCTCGAAAACTCCGAGGCATGTACGATGGCGAGTCGGCAAAGTGCGGCACAGTGCAGCGCTCAGCAGCTCCAACAGTGAGACCTGGTTTATTTTGGTCTAAATGCTCCGGCGGCGGCGAAGTGAAGCAGGATCGGAACATGAGAGGAAACATAGAAGATCGTATCAGAAATCTCGGCGCTCAGCTCCGTGCGGCATGGAGTATGATTCCCAAAAAATCGCCTTTATAAAGGCGGAAAACATTATCAAAAAAAAGAGCTAAACCTTAAAAATAAAAATATACATAAAAAAAATCACTTTAAAAAATCTAGAACGGCGCAATATCAAGAATTAGGATATAGGAAATTAGCGGGAAATAAAATAATTCAAATTCCGAAAGCTATTCTCTTTGGTCGGCCATAAACTGGCCAATGAGAATAGGAGCGACGTGAACCATCAAAACCTATGGAGAACTATTGACCAATCAGAATCAAAGGCAGGACAGTTGAAAATACAGTAAAAATGCAGAAAAGAGCTGATTGGTTGAGCTAGCGGGGACTTGGCTATCTCAGCCAATCAGAATAGGAGCGGACAGGGACCCATTATAGCCTAGGGAGAAGTTTAAACCCAATCAAAATCAAAGGCGGGACAGTTCAAAGTACAGTAAAAATGCAGAAAAGAGCTGATTGGTTGAGCTAGCAGGGGCTCGGCTATCTCGGCCAATCAGAGCGCGAGCTACTTCTCCCATTGTAGTCTATGGAGAGATCGGCGCACTGAAATCTCGGGCGCTCAGCGCCGTGCGGCATGGAGTATGAATAAAAAAACTCATTTTTATTAAGTTTTAAAACATTATCAGATAAAGACAAAACCCTTCTCTAAAATAAATCAGTTAAAATCCCGAACAACGCGTTTGTCGCCGAGACCGGCGCTACATAGGGAATTGCCATAGAGAGAATCGTCGGGAAATACAGTAATTCAAATTGTTTAAGCTCTTCTGATTGGTCGGCTAAACCAGCCAATCAGAATAGGAGCGATAGTAGCCCTTTAATATCTTTTGGAGGAGTAATTGCCCAAATCAGAATAGGAGCGACAGGGCCCCATTCTAACCTATGTAGAAATATTGACCAATCATATTCAAAGGCGGGACAGTTCAAAAAAACAGTAAAAGGCAGAAACGAGCTGATTGGGTTTAAGCGGCGGGGGCTCGTCCAGCTTATACAATCAGAGCGCGAGCTACTTTCTCATAGAGTTCTATGGGGAAAGAAATTCAGAGCGAGCTCTGTGATTGGCTAAGTTAAAAGAGGCGCGGTTATTTGGAGCAATGGGAGAGCAAGCGACGCTCCTATGGGTTTTCTAATGCAATCTGAAATAAAACTGTACATGGCCGAAATAAATTATAAGACTACAGAAGTTTTACCGATGTGTATATAAAATGAATGATAATATGGGTGTAACGGAATAAAAATATTTATTCAATAAAATCATTTTTTTTTCTTTATTTTCGTTACACCCATACTATTGATCCTTGGCTAACGAAAATAAAGAAATAAACCTGATTTTATTGAATTATATTTTTTTTTTTTTGTTAGCCCCATATTATTATTCATTTTATATACACATCGGGACCCCTTCTGTAGTCTTATCATTTGATTTCAGCCGTGTACAGTTTTATTTCAGATTGCATTAGAAAACCCTTAGGAGCGTCGCTCGCTCTCCCATTGGTCCAAATAACGGCGCCTCTTTTAACTTTAACCAATCACAGAGCTCGCTCGGAATTTCTTTTCCCCATAGAAACTTATGAGAAGTAGCTTGTGCTCTGATTGGTAAGCTGGACAAGCCCCCGCCGCTTCAACCAATCAGCTCGTTTCTGCATTTTTACTGTATTTTGAACTGTCCCGCCTTTGAATATGATTGGTCAATATTTCTCCATAGGTTAGAATGGGTCCCTGTCGCTCCTATTCTGATTGGTCAAAACAACTCCATGGATTTTTAAAGGGCCACGTCGCTCCTATTCTGATTGGCTGGTTTTTTGCCGACCAATGAGAATAGCTTAAACAATTTGAATTTTCTGTATTTCCGGCGATTCTCTCTATTGCAATTCCTGATGTAGCGCGGTCTCGGCGACAAACGCGTTGTTTGGGATTTAAATTTATTTTATGTTTATAGAATGTTTGAGCTCTTTTTCCGAGAAGATTTTACAACTAATAAAAATGATTTTTTTATTCATACTCCATGCCGCACTGCGCTGAGCCCCGAGATTGCATTGCGCCAATCTCTCCATAGACTACAATGGGAGAAGTAGCTCGCGCTCTGATTGGCTGGGATAGCCAAGCACCCGCTAGCTCAACCAATCAGCTCTTTTCTGCATTTTTACTGTATTTTGAACTGTTCCGCCTTTGATGTTGATTGGTCCAAACTTCGTCAGAGGTTATAGTGGGTCCCTGTTGGTCCTATTCTGATTGTCAGAGATAGCCAAGCCCCCGATAGCGCAGCCAATCAGCTCTTGTCTGGCTTTGGACTGTAGTTTGAACTGTCCCGCCGTTGATTCTGATTGGTCAATAGTTCTCCATAGGTTTTAATGGTTCACTGTCGCTCCTATTCTGATTGGCCGGTTTCTGACGACCAATGAGAATAGCTTTCAGAATTAGAATTACTGTATTTCCCGGCAATATTCCAATATCCTAATTCTTGATATTGCGCCGTTCTAGATTTATTGAAAGTGATTTTTTTTATGTATTTTGAGGTTTGAGCTCTTTTCTGAGAATGTTTTAAGCCTTTATAAAGGTGATTTTTTTTTTCATACTCCGCACGGACATGTTGAATGATTTCTCGCTGTTTTCCAGCCTGTCTCGAATCGGA
Source organism: Phyllomedusa bahiana (assembly GCA_025379985.1). Classification (NCBI taxonomy): domain Eukaryota; kingdom Metazoa; phylum Chordata; class Amphibia; order Anura; family Hylidae; genus Phyllomedusa; species Phyllomedusa bahiana. Next base: position 60,889 of record JAODAL010019819.1, on the reverse strand, counting down.
ACACATCTTCGGCGCAGTCCCTTCTGCGCCCATGTCCCCGCACTGCGCCCCACACACTGGCGAGGCGCAGGGGACTTTACACCGCATGTATGAGCGCACCTCCTCGGATAGCGGATATTGGGCGCAGCACCGCACTGCGCCCATGTCCCCGCACTGCGCCCCACACACTGGCGAGGCGCAGGGGACTTTACACCGCATGTATGATCGCACTACCTCGGGCGGTGAATCATAGGCGCAGCGCCGCACTGCACCTCACACACTGGCGCGGCGCGGCGGACTTTACCTAGGATGTATGAGCGCGCCCCAGTGCCTACATAAATCAGGCGCAAATTTTGCCGGCAGAAAGGTGCGCCCCGACGTGGCGAGCTTCATACATATCGCCCAATGTCTTTGGCAGGCACTCTGTGGAGCATCTGAGGCTCAATTGATATTATTGGGGAATGTGTGGGATGTTATTGATCAAATAGATTCATGCCCATAGCTGACATAGATTTTAATATATAGTGCCCAGAGAAGATCTTTTGCTTTTGTTCTTGCGTTGATATGCACATGTCGGACCAAAGCACATTCATCTCCTTCCTGAGCGTTATGATGGCTGGACATTCCCATCTTTGTTTGTATAATTGTTTGTACCGATGAACGAGGCACCTTCAGGTATCTGGAAATCGCACCCAAGGATGATCTAGACTTGTGCAAGTCCACTATTCTCTTCCTGATATCTTGGCTGATTTCTTTAGAGTTTCCCATGATGTTACAATGGTACCCTGTGCTGCATACACAGCGATAAAAAAATCTGTGCTGTAGTCTACACAATACATTGTACCGTGGACTTTAAAATCCACCAGAATAAGCAACATGTTGTATATTTGGCAGGATTCCACCAGATTCTCATATATTCAATTATACGGGTCGACGGCAAATCCGAAAACCGATGCCGCCTCACTCTAGTCTGTAGGTGTTAGTACAAAAAAGTTATTGGTCGCAGAAAAATGGCGCCGCGCAAATTTCAAAAATAGAAAATGTTTGGAATTTTTTAACGGTACCAAAACATAACGGAATCCATACATGTTCGGTATTGCCGGATTCGTATTAACCTGTACAATACAGAGAATGCATCATTTTTACTGAAGATTGAACGCCGTAAAAACAAACTCCCACAAACATGGCGCAAGTACTTTTTTTTTTTGCCCCATTTAGAATTTTTTTGCTGTTTCCAAGTATATTCTATGGTACGGTGAATGACAAAGAACGAAAAATTCCTTAAAATATAACCTTTAATTAATTAAATATATAAACAATCCAAATATACATGATCAGGTACTATGTATTATTGCTATTATGTATTAATAAGTATTGTGCCATAGTTGGTTGTTATTATTTGGTGACCCCATTTAGAAGTGCCTGAGAGTGGGACGAAACGCTGCGTCTGGGGATTTGTACACATTTATGTATAGCGTGGGGTGCAGTGAGAGATTGGTGTATACTTATTCTGCGCCTCGTTTTTCCTATGCATAAGCTTTTCTGGCACTGGCTAGTGACAGAGCCTTTTGCTCTGTATTCTCTCATGTGTAACCCTGTCTCTTGTTGTTGTAAGTGGATAGGGCGATAAGCAGGGATTTGCAGAGGAGAGTTCTGCGGGGTCACCCTTTTTGGAGCGGGGTCCCTGCTGAGGGATAGTATTAGGTCATTTAAAGGGGTTTTGCCAGGAGAGAAGATAAACTCAGCATGCAGTGTCATGAACGGCTGCAGGGGTGAGAGGGAGGGGGCTGAGCAGAGAGCGAGGAAGCAGGGAGCGTCTGCAGTGTTTACTCAAATAATTACATTACAACCAGTGGATTCTCTATACAGCAGACAGCCTCATACACTGCACTTTTCTCTTCAGCCCCTTGCAAGCTCCTTCATGTTCCCTGTCATCAGAAAAGAAGTGCAAACACGCAAGCGCGGCCAGATCAGCTCCTGTCAGTTTCCTGGTCGTGTCTAATGTAAACTGTCAGGAAACTAAAGGCACATAAAGAAAGCTGTAGCTTCACTTTTTTGTAATCACATATATTTAGAAAAGTGATTAAATACCCATTTTGGAGGATCCCACGTCAACATTACATCGTGGCAAAATCCCTTTAAATAGGGATAGAGATAGGGTTCTAATATATTGTGTCTTCCCTATTTTTTTCGTGTCCCAGTATTATTGTCCTTTTGTATATTTAGATTGCTTATATATATATATATATATATATATATATATATAAATATAATATATATATATATATATATATATAACATATATATATATATACATATATATATATAATTTTTTTTTTTTTTCGTTCTTTGCTTATATCTTTATTTGTGGATATTCCTCATTTATCTATCTGGGAATTTTTTGATTGATATACAGTGAATGACACCATTAGAAAGTACATCTTGTCCTGCAAAATAAAAGCCTTCAGGTGGAAAAATAAAAATGTTATGGATTTTGGAAGGCGAGGAGGAGAAAAATGAAGTTCACACTGCACGGATTTTCTGCCGGACAGTTTTTGACACCACCAGCATTCCTAAAAACTTAGAACATGTTCATTCTTCCACCCGGTTTTCAGGCTGGACATGTTAGTGATTGAGGGGGGGACGATCGAATCCGCAAACCGTGGACAGAACCGTCCCCCAAAACCACGATGTCAAAATACCAGCTGGATTCTTTTCATCAGAATCCGGACGGTATTTTAACCTGCTGTGTGGACGTACCTTTAGGCTACGTGCACACGATGTATTGCCAAATAGTCTCCCAAAAAATGGGAATCTAGCAAGAGAACAAATAGGGACTTTTGATCACTATATTTACTATTTTGCCATAGGCAAACTTAAACTCTAACGGTTCTCAATCTATAAAGCACTAAAACGTAACTTTTATTATGTATAACATTTAACCTTGATACAGGTTAGAAATCAGGTTTTTAAATAGTGTGCATCGAGGTTAAGTGTTATATATAATAAAAGTTACGTTTTAGTGCTTTGTAGATTGAGAACTGATAGAGTTTAAGTTTGCCTATGGCAAAATAGTAAATGTAGATATCACGATGTATTGCGGCGCATACAGTACGCGGCGCAATATATCGTGTCTTTCGGGAGCTCGCACTGATCAGCGCATACTCCTGCGGCATGGGGGGCCCCATTGACATTCATTACACGCGGCGCGTATTTTTTTTTTTTTTTTATAAAATTTTTTATTTGAGAGAGAAAGACATTGCAGAACAAAATCAACAGCATTGATCCGTAAAAAGCATGGTTACAATGTTTCGAATTAGCATGCACGCTTCAGATGCACAAAACTTGCTGAACAAACATCATCTTTCCTTCTCTCTCTTTTTTTTTTTCCCCCCTTAAACCCCATTCCTCCCCCCCCTTAAACCGTGATCCTTAAACTCCCCCTATTGTACCATTCCCCACCTCCTCAATCTCCAACATCCAAATTTCCCAGTGTACCTCTCAGTTTTTCCAGCAAATAATACTCTGTGTATTTAAACGGGTCCAGGATTGACTTTATCTCAGGTGGTGTATATTGAGTTGAAATAAACTGTTTCCATTTTTTCAAGAAATTTTTTGTGTCCCTGTCTTTATTTCTCTCCACTTCCAACTGTTCCATGTAGAGTGCCTGTTTTAGACACTCCCTGAGTTCTGCGATCTCAGGTACCTCCGGAACCAGCCAGTGTCGCAGCAGACACTTCTTGGCTGCTAGAAAAGTATAATGAACACCCTTCTGCATCACCGGTGCGGCGCGTATTCGCTGCAAGTAACGGACATGTCACTTGACTCCCCGTGCCTACAATACGATCGTATTGTACGAGCGGGGAGAGGAGGCGTTATCCATAGTTCTCTATGAGAGCTGTGAATTACCGTAATTTCAGCGCGCATCTCGCCCGTATTAGAGAGCAAATACATGCCAGAACGCGCACCGAAATTACCCCGTGGGAACATAGCCCTAGGATATATTCACACGGTCTTTAGGGACGCGTACTGTACGCGCCACAATACGTCGTGTGTTTTAGAAGTATGCTCAGTCCAGCATATACTTCTAAAGCACGGGGCGTCGGCCCCATTCACTTGCATTTTCAGCAGAGCGTTAGCCCCACGAAGAAGGCTATGTTCACACAGCGTAATTGCGGGGCGTAATTACGTCCCGCAATTAAGCCGTGTGGACGGGGGCGGGGCGGGAGCGGGGGAGTAAGCAGGGGGCCGGCACTTCGCCGGCCCATTGACTATCACTGCTAGCGGCGCGTATACGCCGCTAGAAAGTGACAGGTGAATTATCTCCCCACCCGGCGGATTCGCCGGGCGGGGAAAAGGAGACGTAATCCATAGTTCTCTATGAGAACTGTGAATTACCGTAATGAATGGGCCGTTTTCGGCCCGTAATTGGCGCACTTCGGCGCGTAATTACGGACCGAAATACGGCCCATTTTAAGCCGTGTGAACATGGCCGAAGTGACCGAAGTGACAATTCAAAGTTGAATTACCGTAATTGAGGATGCATTTCGCCGTATTAAAGCACATGTTTTGCAACGGAAAGAAAACAGATAAAATATGTGCAAAACGAATCGATTTATTAAGCAGAACAAACATAAAATCTTTGTTTCTTTTCTATTTTTAGAAAAAAAAGTATCATTCTTGCTAACAGATGGAAAAGTATCCCACAGCAATCGAAGGAAGCGAAAACCCACAACATGTAAAGTCAACAGCAAAACCCTCCCATGCATCTGACCTTGTAATGATTTATAGGATGTGTGCACAGCGTACTTGACAGCTGCCAACAAAAAATTATTATTTAAATGTGATTTAAATGTAAAGATAACAATGAAGTTTTATAATCTACACAAATACTGCAGAGAAAACATGATGAAAGCAAATCTTCTTCTTTATTATTCCTGATTCACTCATACACGAAAAGTCCCTGGATAACACTGGGGAAGCAAAGGAAAAAGTTTTTTGGTAGCTAGAAATTTTGACCTTACTGTGGGTATCGGAGTCCGAAAATCCCATCCATTTTCTCCAGCTCTAGCCTCCGAGACGTTGATTTCAGAATTCTACATTATTCTTGTGATTAGTTGGTTTATAACTATGTAGTGCAGATGAATAGGATTGGATTTGCTTGTGCACGTTCATGTTTTTGCTTGCATGTGTTCCTTAACCCCTTAACGACTTTGGACGTATGCCTACGTGCAGACCTGGGGGAATTGGTATTAAGTTGCATTTAAAGGGGTATTGCCACGAAGTAAAATTGACGTGGGAAGCTTGCAAATGAAATAACAAACATTTCCACCATTCATTATTCTTAAAAATTCCATTTTTGTTTTAGCTGCTCCTTTAGTGATCCATTGTTTACAGCTCGTCTCCAGGGGATACGACCAGGGCTGAGAGCTCCTCAGTCCTGGTCGCACATGCTCAACATCACCTCTGCTCTCAGGCAGTAAATGAGTGTTCAACCCCAGGTGCTGTCACTCTACTCCCATCCTCTGTGCTCCTTAGTAATTAGTCAAACAGTGCAAATGAATAAAAAAGAAACCTCAATCAGGTCTGTGTATTGATAAAGAGAAATAAAATCTAGAGGTTTGGTTCCTGAAGGGATTTGAACCTAAGACCCTTGCGTCTGGAGGCAAAAACTTAACTTCTCAGCTACTCACAAGGCTTTACATAAACAGACCTTTCTTTGACTACAGAGAGGAAAGGCCTGGTGATGTCATCCTGCTGGGTCAAATTTATATGCAATTCAAACACATCACACACGCCCCCTTCTGAGCACACAGAGCTGAAGAGCTGGATGCAGGAGGTATGAAATGAGATTGTGGCAAAAGCCCTTTAACTGGTCACACTTACCGTGTTCTAGTGAATAATGGATAAAAATTGAAAATCTGCAATAAAAAAGTGAAATTTGGAAATTTCACCTCCATTTTGCTTTAATTTCTGTGAAATACCTAAAGGGTTAACAAACTTCCTAAACACTGTTGAAAAACCCTTTAAAAGGGGTTTACTTTCTTAGTGAATTATTTAGGGGGGGTTTTAACAAACGGCCAATAAAAAGTCACATCAAACTGGATGGCCCCTAAAAAAAGTTTTTGCAAATTCTCTTAAAATTGAGAAAGACCCAATTTCTAGCACCCTAATGTCTAAAAAAAAAAAAAAAGATATTTAAAAAATTATGCAACCTACGTGGACAATGGGAGTGCTATTTTTAAAAATATTTTGGGGTGAATAATTATCTGTTTCCCCCCCAAAATTTTAGAACTTTCAAAATGAAAATTTTTCCCAAATTTTCACAAATTTGATATTTTTCACAAACAAAAGATTGTAGGACAAAATTTTTTTATTTAAGTAATGCCAAAGTGTCTGAGAAAACAGTCTCTGAATCAATGGGTAGGGAAAAGTGTCAAAAATTGTTTCACATAAGTGACACTGCCAATTCCTGGTAATGGGCACATATTGAAAGTGGGTTTTTTTGCAAGATCTTTTAAAAAAAAAAAAATCCTTGATGAATAACCAAGAAGACGACCAAGAAGGAAATCACTGTATAAAGCAAAATTATTTTTTTTAAAAAGCAAGACTACATATTGCCAAAATTCATAATGATAAGCCACACAACTGCTGGGAGAATGTACTTTAGACAAATGAAACAAAACTAGAACTTTTGAGCAGTCACATCAGCTCTATGTGCACAGATTCAAAAATGAAGCATACAAAGAAAAGACGATTGTACCAACTGTGAAACATGAAGGAGGTTTGGTTATGTTTTGGAGCTGCATTGCTGTATCTATATTTACTATTTTGCCATAGGCAAACTTAAACTCTATCAGTTCTCAATCTATAAAGCACTAAAACGTAACGTTTATTATGTATAACACTTAAAGGGGTTTTGCCAGGACGTGCCTTATCTGCTAAGAAGCAAATGTAAACAAGCCATGCTGAGCTAAAAGAGAGAGAGACACAGCCAGAGCACAGAGCTGCATAAGGGATCGTGTGAAATGTTCACTCAAGTAATCGCACTACAACTAGTGGATTCTGTATACAAAAGACAACACCCTTTTCTACACAGCAGCTCGAAAGCTTCTTCATGTTCCCTGTCATCAGATAAAGCAGGGATCTACTCAGATAATCACACTACAACTAGTGGATTCTGTATAGAAAAGACAACATATTTCTACCCGGTGCCTTGAAAGCTGCTTCAGCTCCTTCTTATCAGATAAGAAGTGTTCTCTGCGCAAGCCCGGCCAGCAGCTCTTGTCAGGTCGTATCTAATAGAAGCTTTTAGGTAACTAAGGGCAGGTAAGGCTGCCTGTAGCTCTCTCAGGCTGCAATTTTTGTAATCACATATATTTAGAAAAGTGATTAAATACCCATTTTGGAGGATCCCACGTCAACATTACATCATGGCAAAACCCCTTTAACCTCGATACACACTATTTTAAAAACCTGATTTCTAACCTCTCAATTTGTCCCTTTCTAATTGTGAAGGAATAACTCCATTTCTATTATCAAGTCTGGTGGAACACCAACTATTAACAGGGAAACCCAATATATACAGTGATTTGCTAGCTCCAAAAAGGAATCCAAAACATCTTACTTGGGCAATCCTCCCTAATCTGATGGGCATGAAACATATAAGGTTAGGTGTTATATATATATATATATATATATATATATATATATATTTATATATATATATTATATATATATATAATATATATATATATATATATATATATATATATATAGTAATAATAATATAATATATTGAATAAAAGTTAAGTTTTAGTGCTTTATAGATTGAGAACTGATGAGGTTTAAGTTTGCCTATGGCAAAATAGTAAATATAGTTATTAAAAGTCACTCTTTGTTCTCTTGCTAGATTCCCCTTTTTTTTTAGACTATTTGACAAGCCTTGCTGTATCTGGCACAAGGTGTCTTGAATCTGTACAGGGAGCAATGAAATCTCAAACCTGTCAAGGCATTCTGGCATAAAATGTGCTGCCCAGTGTCAGAAAGCTTGGTCTCAGCCACAAGTCAGGGGTTTTCTAACAGGATGATGACCCAAAATATAAGGGCTAAAAGCAAAGCACTTGACTATTCTGAAGTGGCTTCTACGAGCCCTGATCTAAATCATATTAAACATTTTGTGGAAGGAGTTGACACCGGCAGTCTAGGGAAGGCACCTTCACACCTGGGACAGCTGGAGCAGTTTGCCAAATACCTGTGGACAGGTGCTTAAGTCTCATTTAGAGTTCCAGAAATCGTTTTGTTTCCACTGATTGCCTCAAAAGGTTTTGGGGGAAAAAAAAACATTAGGGGGCAATTTTTTTTTCCCCGGGTTTCTCTTCTTTTTTTTTTTTTTTTTTTTTTTTTTTTTTTTTTTTTTTTTTTTTTTTTTTTTTTTATTTTTTTTTTTTTTTTTTTTTTTTTTTTTTTTTTTTCTAAAGGGGAAAAAATTTTCATTAGGGGGACATCATTATGTCCAGCCAGCTGCCCTGGGGGGTTAAAACTAATCGCAAGTGTTTTAAATGTACTGTTGATTTTCTGTAAATTTAAATAGATGACCACTGTGGGTTTTTCTTTCTTTAACAAAACGGTCTCAACATTTTTTCCCATGTGTATAGAGTTGTTAAAGAAGTTGCAAAGTACCGTATACACTCGAGTATAAGCCGACCCGAGTATAAGCCGAGGCACCTACTTTTGCCACAAAAAACTGGGGAAAAAATTATTGACTCGAGTATATGTCTAGGGTGGAAAATGCAGCAGCAACTGGTAAATTAAAAAAATAAAAATGGATACCAATAAAATTACATAGACAGGTAGAGGAAGTTTAATGTCCCAAATAGGCAGTTATAGCCAGGTATAGGCAGATATAGGCAGGTATATGTCCCCCATAGGCAGTTTAATGTCCCCCATAGGCAGGCATACGCACGTATATGTCCCCCATAGGTAGGCATAGGCACTTATATGTCCCCCATAGGTAGTTTAATGTCCTCCATAGGCAGGCATAGGCACTTATATGTCCCCCATAGGCAGGTATAGGAACTTATATGTCCCCAATTGGCAGGCATAGGCACTTATATGTCCCCCATAGGCAGGCCTAGGCACTTATATGTCCCCCATAGGTAGGTATAGGCACTTATATGTCCCCCATAGACAGGGCTTGTTAAAAAATAAAAAATACAAATGCTCACCTCTCTCCCCTTACCTCTCCGCTCTGAGGGGCCCCGTTTTTCCCCGACAAGGGGCATGTTGTCACCGGGCCCATGCGGGCAGGTGATGACACTCACGCCGCCTGTGCCGGATACTCCAGAAGGCCGTAGGTCTGCGGGCTTCTAGAGTCCTATTGCAGAGAAGAGAGCACTCACTCTCTGCTCCGCAACAGTCTCTTCAGCTGTATGCACTCCCAGAGGACTCCCATACAGTTAAAGAGATTGCCGACAGTACCCGGGCCATGGTAGTACCCGGACGCTGTCAACTGACCGGAGAGTCAGCTGTATGCGCTCCCAGAGGAGTCGCATACAGCTGAAGCAATCCCTGCGGGTGCCTGGGCCTTTGCAGTGCCCGGACACTGACAGTGACTCGAGTATAAGCAGAGGACGGCTTTTTCAGCACATTTTTTGTGATGAAAAACTCAGCTTATACTTAAGTGAATACGGTAAATCCCCACCCAAAAAATCATTTCACTTCTTTGTGTTTTGTGTGGTGGCCTGTGCCCGTGAATGCTACGTGAATACTGCTCTTATGTGTCTCCATGGCTACAGACTACAAACAAACCCCGCATCTCTTCATCCGGCAGTCACGTGTTGTTTTCTATCTTCTGTTCTTTGGTTATGATTAGCAAAAAAAGAGGCTAGACCAAAACCCTGCAACACGACTGTAGATCAAGCTACACATTTGCGCTCTAATACGGGTGAGATGCGCCGAAATTATGGTAATCCAAAATTCTCATAGAGAACTATAGATTACGCCTTCTCACCCCGCTCGTTCAATACAATCGTATTACGTGCGAAGTAATGAATATCAATGGGGCCGGCGGGAGTGTGCGCGTATTAGCGCGAGCTCCCGAAAGACACGATGTACTGTGGCGCGTACTGTATGCGCCGAAATACATCGTGTGAACATACCATTATTTGTAGACGATAACCAAGAGACACATAGGTCTGTATAAGAGCTACATAGCAATACAATATTTTTAATAAATACCATTTGTTTTATGCCATTTTGTCTTTTCTTCCATATTACATCTCTTAGAAGGCAGTTGCTATGAAACCACCTCAAATGGCTTTCCGATCATCTGACCAGGTAACACATCTTTAAGCTTGTTAGAGAGGATTGGATAATTGCTAGTTTCACTATTAAAGGGGTTGTCTCAGTACAAGGCTTGCTTTTTATGTTAAAGATCTTGCAAAAACAAGTCACTTTGCAATATGTGTCCATTAACAGTGTCCTACCTATTCCAAGATATCCCCTCTGTATGGGCTGCATCAGCTCCTCAGGTCGCTATAGCTACAGACCTGTTTGATCTCTCCTGATAGGCTGCCAGCGCTGGTTGCTATAGCTACAGACCTGTTTGATCTCTCCTGATAGGCTGCCGGCACTGATAGCTATAGCTACAGACCTGTTTGATCTCTCCTGATAGGCTGCCAGCATGGCCCGCTATAGCTACAGACCTGTTTGATCTCTCCAGATAGGCTGCCAGCGCTGGTTGCTATTAGCTACAGACCTGTTTGATCTCCCTGATAGGCTGCCAGCACTGGTCGTCTATAGCTACAGACCTGTTGATCTCTCCTGATAGGCTGCCAGCACTGGTCGCTATAGCTACAGACCTTTTGATCTCTCCTGATAGGCTGCCAGCAACTTGAGCTATAGCTACAGACCTGTTTGATCTCTCCTGATAGGCCTTGCCAGCACTGGTCGCTATAGCTACCAGACTGTTTGATCTCTCCTGAAGGCACCCAGCACTGGTCGCTATAGCTGCAGACCTGGCTTCTACTGCAGCCTAGTAGAAACCAGTAAACACACCCCTGAATTCAAAGTGAAACTAAGAAAACAGAACTGAGGTAAGATGAATCAATGTAGTGAGACAACCCATTTAAGCTTGCTGGGTTAGATAACCTGGTGTGGATTATAGTGCTTGATCTCAGAGATTGTACTGTCTTGAGAGTTTGTCTAGTAATCTGCATTCAGTTCTAGATTGCTTCTTGTCCAGTCTAGAGTTTGTTCTACTCCTCAGTTTTATTGTTTGTATAGTTTTCTGTTCTCCCTAAGTAGTTTCTGGTTCATAGAGCTGCTTTCGGTGTCAAGGTACATTGTGGTTTAGGAATATCTTTAGGGTTAGTTTCAGGGATAGAATGGTCAGTGGGGTCTTGGTGTCAGTGTCAGGTTTAGAGTAAGATTCAGGGACAGTTCACTATTAGGGTCTTTTATAATTTGCTGTTTTGCCTCCGGATTGAACTCACTCATGAGGTTGTCACCAGCCGTGTTCCTGCCATCATCTGCCTCGCTGTCTGTTCACTTACTCATTTAACTGTGAGTTCATCTAGTTTTTTAGGTGATATATGCGTCGTATAATTACTGCACGTGACTGATGGCTGACTGCTCTGTTTAGTTCTGTTGTAGTCTTGAGTCCATCAGAGTCAGTACAATTAAAAATTGATGGACATTGTTTAAGATAATTTTATGAAAGAAGCCTCTATCCTCATATTTCTAATGTAGGTATTGTGTCACAATGCGCGCCGTGGTCCACGGATGTGTTAGTGTCTGCGCTCCCTGTCTCGGCCATCACTCACCTCTCCCCGCTCCTGCTTCCCTCCCAGTCTTTGTCCCTGGCCGCTGCACGCGTGTACCCTAGGGCCAGCGCATTACTTACCTCCAATGCCTCACCACTGTCATGGGGGCTGGCGCGGGAGCCGTTGCCCCCCGCGGCCGCCCTCCCTACCCGCAGGAGGTCTGGTGCGGGTGCTGCGGCTACCCGCGACCAACCCCCTGCTATCCGAGGTCCGGCGCCGCTCCACTTACCCGTCCACGCTCCTGTGTACGCTGCTCCTGCTTGTCCCGGCTGCCGAGCGCATACCTGCCGCCTAGGGCGACCTGCTCCTGCACCGGGACCTTCTCTGCTCACTTCACGTTATGATGGAGACCCAAAGAAGTGCAGAGGCTTCATCAGTCAATGCTCAATCCACTTTGAGAAGTTGGGGCATCTATTCCCTCCCGAGCGGGCTAAAGTGGCCTTCATAATTAGTCACCTAACGGGCGAAGCTCTGGCGTGGGCCACCGCGCTATGGGACCGAGGAGATCCTTTGACAGCGAATCTATAAGCCTTCCTCCAGGGGTTCCGCACCGTCTTCGAGGAACCTGGCCACACCTCCTCCTCTGCAGCCGCTCTACTCTGCCTCCATCAGGGCGACACTACTGTGGGTCAGTACTCCGTGCAGTTCGGCACCTTAGCCTCTGAACTGGATTGGAACAATGAGGCGCTGGTGGCAACCTTCTGGCAAGGCCTCTCTGGGCGCATTAAAGTCGAGCTCGCCTGTCGGGACCTGCCATCTACTCTGGACGAACTGATTCGGTTGGCCACCCGAATCGACATACGGTTTACCGAGAGACAACAAGAGCTCCGCCTCCAATGGGAGGCCACCTGACCATGCCGGCTACCTCACCTGGCTCCCGTTTTTCAACGACCTCCACTTCCTCCGCCAATGGTTCCCGAGGATGGACCCATGCAGGTCGAGAGAGCCCACCTGACCCAGGAAGAACGCTTGCAGCGTCGTCAGAGGCAGCTATGTTTCTACTGTGGCGGTTCTGGCCACTTCATTGGCGACTGTCCGGTGTGTCCGGGAAACTCTCGCACCTAGGGCTCGTAGGAGAGGCATCCCTAGTAGGTGTCAGTGCGGCCTCTCCCCGTCTGACCATTCCCGTACTCTGTGGAATTTCGTCGGACAGCACCTTTCAAGCCACCGCCTTCCTTGATTCAGGGTCCGCTGGAAATTTTATCAGCCACGCGCTGGTGTCCAAGTTTCGTCTCCCGGTGACCCCTCTGCAGAAGCCCATGTTCGTCTCCTCTGTCAGTGGCGAATGCCTCAAGGATGCTATTTAGTTCTGCACTGCACCCCTCACCTTGCAGGTAGGCGCTCCTCATAAAGAGACTCTGAAACTCCTCCTTCTGCCTCGCTCCTCTTCTGAAATCCTCCTGAGCCTTCCTTGGTTGCAAGAGCATGCTCCGACCCTGGACTGGAACACTGGCGAAATTGTCCGTTGGGGGCCCGCGTGCCACTCGCGATGCCTGTCTGTACTCCGTCCTGCTCTACGGTCCGCCTCTGTAAAGCCTACGAAGCCTCTGCCAGGTCTGCCCACTCCATACCAGGATCTAGCCGACGTCTTTTCCAAAAGACAGGCCGAAACTCTTCCCCCGCACTAACTGTTCGGCTGTCCTATTGACCTGCAACCCGGTACTACTCCTCCCCGAGGCAGAGTCTACCCTCTTTCTGTCCCAGAAACCAAGGCGATGTCAGAGTATATCAAGGAGAATCTCCGTAAATGGCTATATACGCAAGTCCTCTTCACCTGCGGGGGCCGGATTCTTCTTTGTCGAAAAGAAAGATGGTACTCTCCGGCCCTGTATCGATTATCGTGGACTAAATAAAATCACCATAAAGAATCGATACCCCCTGCCTCTGATCTCGGAGCTGTTCGATCGTCGGCGTGGCGCAAAAATGTTTTCCAAGTTGGATTTACGTGGAGCATACAACTTGATTTGTATCCAGGAAGGCCACGAATGGAAGACGGCCTTTAATACCCGTGATGGCCACTTTGAATATCTCGTCATGCCATTCGGCCTCTGCAACACTCCGGCGGTGTTCCAGATCTTCGTCAACGAGATCTTCCGCGACCTTCTCTACGTCTGCGTCATTGTCTATCTGGACGACATTTTAATCTTCTCTCCAGATCTAGAGACTCACCGCCACCACGTCCGCCTGGTGCTCAGACGTCTCCGTACCCACCAGCTTTATGCCAAACTGGAGAAATGCCTCTTTGAGCGCACCTCGTTGCCCTTCTTAGGGTACATAGTTTTGTATCAAAGTCTCCAGATGGATCCCTCCAAGCTTTCAGCGGTCCTGCAGTGGCCCCGACTGGTGGGTCTCCGATCCATCCAGCGCTTTTTGGGGTTCGCAAACTATTACAGGCAGTTCGTCCCGCAATTCTCCATGCTGGTGGCCCCACTGGTAGCCCTCACAAAGAAGAATGCTAACCCCAAATCCTGGCCTCCCGAAGCCCAAGAAGCCTTTAATCGTCTTAAAGCAGCATTCGCTTCAAATCCTGCTCTGTCTCGCCGGGACCCGCAGTGTCCATTTGTTCTAGAAGTGGACGCCTCCTCAGTAGGTGCCGGCGCTGTCCTTCTTCAAAAGTCCTCCTCTGGGAGATTGCGTACTTGTGGTTTCTTTTCCAAGACCTTCACTCCTGCCGAACGTAATTACACAATCGGAGATCGTGAACTACTGGCCATAAAGTTAGCCCTAGAAGAATGGCGACACTTGCTGGAGGGGGCTCGCCATCCCATTGAGATCTTCACCGATCACAAAAATCTCCTCTACCTCCAGTCTGCCCAGCGATTGAATCCGCGACAAGCCAGGTGGTCGCTCTTCTTTGCCCGCTTCAATTTCCTCCTTCACTTTCGGCCGGCCGAAAAGAACGTCAGGGCAGACGCCCTCTCTAGATCCTCGGACACTATGGGCCTAGAGCCGCCTCTGCAGCACATAATTCCTCCGGAACGTCTCCTCACGGCGGCCCCCGTGGATCTTCAACATCTACCCCCTGGGAAGACCTAAGTCTGCCCTGCCATGCGGCCTCGAATCCTTAAATGGGGACATTCCTCTCGAACAGCGGGCCATCCTGGGGTCCACAAGTCTTTACAATTGATCTCTCGCTACTATTGGTGGCCCACTCTCACTCAAGACGTTAGAGACTTTGTCCTGGCCTGTACCTCCTGTGCCCGTAACAAAGTCCCTCGTCTCAGACCCGCGGGTCTGCTTCAGCCTCTCCCGGTGCCAGAAAGACCTTGGTCCCATATAGCCATGGACTTTGTTACGGACCTCCCGGCCTCCTCCGGTAACACGGTCATTTGGGTAGTGACCGATAGATTCTCTAAAATGGCTCATTTTGTCCCCCTGCCCGGGTTACCCTCTGCTCCTCAGCTGGCCCAGCATTTTTTCCACCACATTTTCCGGTTACATGGCCTTCCGTTGCATGTCGTCTCGGATAGGGGGGTCCAGTTTGTGTCGAAATTCTGGCGGGCTCTATGTGGTCAGTTGCGGATTCAGCTAGACTTCTTGTCTGCTTACCACCCTCAAACCATCGGGCGGGTAGAGAGGGTTAACCAAGTTTTAGGTACCTATTTACGTCATTTTGTGTCTGCCTGTCATTATAACTGGTCTGACATCCTACCCTGGGCCGAATTTTCGTATAATGCTTTAGACTCAGAGTCTGCTGGAGCCTCTCCCTTTTTTGTTGTATTTGGGCTACACCCCCGCCCGCCTCTCCCTCTGGCTACTTCGTCTCACGTCCCTGCCGTAAATGCCCAAGTACGGGACATCAAGGCACTCTGGCAAGCCACACGACAGGCCCTTCTATGGGCCTCCGCTTGCACCAAGGCCCAGGCTGACAGGTACCGGAGACCTCCGCCCATATTTAAGCCGGGTGATAGAGTATGGTTATCTGCCAAGTACATTCGCTTCAAGGTGCCCAGTTACAAGTAAGGCCTTAAGTATTTGGGTCCTTGTGTGGTACTTCGGCAACTAAACCCGGTGGCCTACAAGCTCCGCTTGCCTCCCACTCTATGCGTCCCGAACGCCTTTCATATCTCTCTCCTCAAACCGGTGGTGCTGAATCGCTTCTCCCGTGGATCTGTCTCGCCTTCTCCTGTGGCCAACTCTGATAACATCTTTGAGGTCAAGGAGGTGCTGGCGGAGAAGACAGTGAGGGGGAAGCGGTTCTTTCTGATAGATTGGAAGGGGTTCGGGCCTGAGGAGCGTTCGTGGGAACCTGAGGCCAATCTGTCACCTGACCTCCTCTCTAAGTTCCGAAAAAAGAGGGGGAGACCTAAGGGGGGGTACTATCATGGGGGCTGGCGTGGATGCCGTTGCCCCGTGCGGTCCCCCCCCTGCCCGCAGGGGGTCCGGCGTGGGTGCCGCGGCTACCCGCGACCATCCCCCTGCTACCCGAGGTCCGACGCCGTGCCACTTACCCGTCCAGGCTCCTGTGTACGCTGCTCCTGCCTGTCCCGGCCGCCACGTGCGTACCCGCTGCCTAGGGCGCGCGACGGCTGGTCTGGATTTAAAGGGCCAGTGCGCCAGTAATTTGGTCAATTGCCGGCCGCTGGTCCTATATAAGGAATACGCCCCCAGCACTCTCTGCCAGATTGTTGGTGTGCGTTCAGTGTCTTTAGAGAGTGTTGGAGTCCGTTTTGATTACCCGTGTACCAGTCCGTTCCTCTACGTTTCCTGACCTTGCCAGTTTGCCGCCTGCCCTGACCTTCCTGCCTGTCTACGACCACGAACCTCTGCCGCCTGCCCTGACCTTCTGCCTGTTCCTGACTACGCCTTTGGATTACGATTTTGTACCACGCCGTACCCCGGCCGCCATCGCAAGCAAGTCACGTCAGGGGTAGCGACCTGGTAGCCTCACGCCGCAGCAAGTCCATCCCGCTTTGCGGCGGGCTCTGGTGAATACCGGGGGCTACTTAGACTCCGCTCCCTGGCGTGGCTTAACTATCATTGCTTGCGGTGGTCCAGCGAATCCGACGAACCCTCACAACCACCTCCTCTGTTATTAGGATACTCCCCCTGCTACCTATGACAGTTTGTTGGTGTTCCCTGCCTGGTATGGCGCTACGTAGTTTTGTTCCTATACTTCCTTCTTTTGACCATTGACTCATGTTTACGGACTATTCTCTACCTGCCGCCTGTCCTGACCTCTTTGCTTGTGACCTGGTTACGTTTGTGCTTGCTCCCAATGTACCTCGTTTGGTACTTCGGCTGTCACCTCGAGTAGGTAGCGACCTGAGGGTCCCCCATAGCCAAGTCCATCCCACCTTACGGCGGGCTGTGATGAATACCGGGGGCTTCTTAGACTTCAAGTGTGGCTAGTGTCATCTCTCGGGGTGATCTCTCAGTGGCTCCACCACCCAACCGGGAAACTTTGTTTCTGAATCACTTGGGGCGAAATGTCCGAAAATTGTCGGTGCTACGTCAGTTTTTAGGCACATTGAATAAGTGCAAAGTGCGCCAGAAAGTCCGACCCTATCAAAAATCTAGGGTCAGGTAAATCTTACAATAAACATAATGCGCCTTAAAATGAAGCACGGTGCACCTCCATAACGATATGCGCCTATTGAGGCGCATAGCAAATCATTACAAGTATGTGTTAGGTGGCATTAACATAGATATGTGTTAGGTGCTATTATCAAGTATGTGTTTAGGCGCATTTACAAGTATGTGTTAGGCGCATATACAATTTGTGTTAGGCCCATTACTAGTATGTGGTGTAGGTGCATAACAAGCATGTTGTTTGGCCCTTTACAAGGTAGGGGGTTAGGTCATTACAAGTATTTGTTAGGGCATTTACATAGTATGTGTATAGGCCCCATTATATGTATGTTGTTTGGGCCCCATTTAAATAGTATGTGTTAGGTGCTTTACAAGTATGTGTTTGATCCCATTACAAGTATGGGTAGGTGCACTTAACAAGTATGTGTTAGGCCCTTTACAAAGTTTGTGTTAGGTGCATTAAAAATTATGTGTTACGGTGGATTACAAGTATGTGTTAGTATCCATTACATGTATGTGTTAGTGAATTACAAGTATGTGTTAGGCCCATGACAAGTATGTGTTAGGCGCATACATGTATGTGTTTGGACCATTACAGGTATGTGTTAGGTCCATTACATGTTATGTGTTAGGTGCTTACAAGTATGTGTGTAGCCCATTTACAAGTATTGTGTTGGGCCCATTACAGTTTGTGTTGGGACCATTACATGTATGTGTTACGGGATGCATTACAGTATGTTGTGTAGGTGCTTACAAGTATGTGTTAGGTGCTTTACAATGTATGTGTTAGGTGCATTACAACGATGTGTGTTAGGTGCAGTTACAAGTTAGGTGTCTAGGCCACATTAATTGTTATGTGTTAGGTCCATTTACATGTTATGTGTTACGGCCCATTTCATGTATGTGTTAGGACGCATACAGGTTTGTGTTAGATCCTTTACAAGTATGTGTTTGGCCCATTACAAGTATTTTAGATCCATTACTAGTATGGGTTAGGCCCATTTCAAGTATGTGTTAGGTACATTACATGTATGTGTTAGCCACATTAATAGTATGTGTAAGGCCCATTTCAAAGTCTGTTGTTAGGCAACATTACAAGTATGTGGTAGAGGCATGTCTAAGTATGTTTTAGGCCATTTCAAGTATGTGTTTGGCCCATTACATGTTGTGTTAGGCCCATTACAAGTATGTGTTAGGTGCTATGTACTATAGTATGTGTTAGGTCATTAAAGTATTGTGTGAGGTGCTTTAATGGTATGTGTTAGGTGCATTAAAAGTTTGTGTTAGGTGCTTACTAAGTATGGGGTAGACCATTACATGTATGTGTTGTAGGTGCTTTTAAAGTATGTGTTTGGCGCACATTTACTAAGTATGTGTTTGGGTGCATTACAAGTAGTGTTGGGTGACATTTACTAAGTATGTGTTTGGCCCAATTAAAGTATGTGTGGGTGATGCATTTAAGTATGTGTTGGGGCATTACAAGTATGTGTTAGGCCTTTTCAAGTTTGTGTTAGGTGCATTACAATCATTTGTTAGGCGCATTACAGGTAATGTTTCCAGGG
This sequence comes from Phyllomedusa bahiana, assembly GCA_025379985.1. NCBI lineage: Eukaryota > Metazoa > Chordata > Amphibia > Anura > Hylidae > Phyllomedusa > Phyllomedusa bahiana. The sequence continues at coordinate 41,991 of JAODAL010019819.1, read as the reverse complement.
CCCATTACAAGTATGTGTTGGCCCATTAACAAAGTATGTTTTAGGCCCATTACAAGTTTGTGTTTAGCCCTCATGACAAGTATTGGTTAGGCGCAATACTAAGTATGTGTTAGGTGAATTACAAGTAATGTGTTATGGCGCATTACAAAGTATGTGTTAGGTGCAGTACAAGCTATGTGTTGGCCCCATTACAAGTATGTGTTGGGTGCATCAAGTTTGTGGTTTTCTAGGTCCCATTACAGTATGGGTTAGGCGATTTAAAGATATGTGTTAGGGCGCATTACATGTATGTGTAAGGCCCATTTAAGTATGGGTTAGGGGCATTACAATGTATGTGTTAGGTGCATTACAAGCATGTGTTAGGCCCATTTACAAAGGTAGGTGTTAGGTGAATTTACAAGTCTGTGTTAGGGTGCAATACAAGTATGTGTTTGGGCCCATTACATGTATTGGGTGTTAGGCGCATTCATGTATGGGTTAGGTGCATTACAGTATGCTGTTAGGTGCATTACAACGTATGTGTATAGGCCCATTACTAAGTATGTGTTTGGCCCATTACATGTATGTGTTTGGCGTATTACCAAGTATGTTTTTTGGCTCTAAGGGCCCATTCAAGTATGTGTTAGGCGCATTATAGTTTGTGTTAGGACCATTACATGTATGTGTTAGGTGCAGTACAAGTATGTGTTAGGTGCATTACAAAGTATGTGTGAGGTGCAATTACTAAGTATGTGGTGGTGCTTTACCCAGTATGTTTATGGGCACTTTCAAGTATGTGTTAGGTGCATTAAAAGTATGTGTTAGGCCCATTACAAGTATGTGTTTGGCGCATTTAAGTATGTGTTAGAGCGCATTTCTGTATGTGTAGGGGCAGGTAACAAGTTTGTGTTTAGGCATCTAAAGTAGGTTGTTAGGCGCATAACAATTATGTGTTAGGCCATTACAAGTATGTGTTAGGGATTACTAGTATGTGTTAGGGGCATTTCAAGTATGTGTTAGGCGCATTACAAGTATGTGTTAGGCGCATTAACTAGTAGGTGTTAGGTCCATTACAAGTATCGTGTTAGGGGCTTTACCAAGTATTTGTTTCGGCCCAGTACATGTATGTGTTAGGCGCTTTTACATGTAATGTGTTAGGCCCATTTCAAGTATGTGTTAGGTGCTTAAAGATCACTGTGTTAGGGGAATATTACAAGTTTGTGTTAGGTGCAATTACAAATAGTATGGGTTAGGCCAATTACAAGTATGTGTTAGGTCCCATTCAAGTATGTGTTTGGTGCTTTACATGTATGTGTTAGGTGCATTATCAAGTATGTGTTGGCGCATTACAAGTAAGTGTTAGGCCCTTTACAAGTTTGTGTTAGGGCGCATTACAAAGGTATGTGTTAGGGGCATTACATGGATGTGTTTAGGCGCATTACCAGTATATGTTAGGTGCAATACAAGTATGTGTTTGGACGCATTACTAAGCTATGTGTTAAGGCGCATTACATGATGTGTTAAGGTGCATTACAAGTATGTGTTAGGCGCATTACAAAGTATTGTGTTAGGTGCATTACAGGTATGTGTTTGGCGCATTACAAGTTGGTGTATAGGTGCATGTTCAAGTATGTGTTTGGCGCATTACAAGTATGTGTTAGGCGCTTTACATGTATGGGTTATGGCGCTCTTGTCATGTGTGGGTTAGTATGCATCTTACTATTGTATGTGTTTAGGTGCATTACATAGTATGTGGTCGGCGCATATTACATGTATGTGATTAGGCCCATTACTAGTTATGTGTTAGGCGCATTTCTGGTATGTGTTAGGTGCATTTCTAGGAGGTGTTAGGCGAATTACAAGGTATGTGTTTAGGCCGGCATTACATGTATGTGTACGGTGCATTATCTAGTTTGTGTTAGGAGCATTACAAGTTTGTGTTAGGCGCATTTCATATACTGGTAATGTTAAGCTATTGCGCCTCACTTGGCAGAGGGATGTGCCTTGAGAATGGATCAGGGTTTGTTGATGTCAGATAGGTCTGGAGTTGTGCCTCGATCTTGGACTTTGATGGGCTTCACATTTTTACTGATTCATGGGGTATAGGTTTGCTTATGATCCCTTTAAAGGCACCATTGCTAACGGGGAGGGAAATGTTGCGTAGATTGTCAAAGGCATATGATAATGCGCCTAAACTCCCCACCATACTTGTATTGGCGGCCCTTACACATACTTGTAATGCACCTATACAATACTTGTACTGCACTTAAAACATAAATATGTACTGCCCACCCAATCACATACTTGTAATGGGCCGATCATCACAGTCTTGTAATGGGACTCTAAACTCTTTCTGGGATGGCGCCTGTATCACGACGTGTATATGGCATCCTAACTACTTTCTTAGTATGCTACTTATACACATTCTTTGTACTGATCCTATCTCTGTCTTGGTATGGGCCGTACACATTTCTGGATTGGAGCCGAACATCTGAATGGTGTTATGGAACTACGTTCTATTATGGGTTTTGGGCACATTTCTCATCTTGGTAAGGGGCCGATAACGACACGAGGGGGTTAGAAACAGATATATTACGGGGTAGGCTAAAGTTTATCTGTCGGGGTAGTGATAAGTCCTATATGTAGGGGTTTGGAGTGAGACTACGTTCTATGTCGTGGGTAGGGGGCCAGTTCTCTTTCTTGTATTGGGCCTAATACAACCCAATTCTTGTATTGGGCCTATATATCTTAACTGTGAACTGGGCCATAATCATACGGGGAATGGGCCGTACACATACTGGTTATTGCTCCACTTACCTCTTACGTGGAATCGACCTTTACACATATTCTTATGGTATGCCTCATTAACACTTACTGGTTCTGCCTCACGTTTACACATTTTAGCTGGTAGGCGCAGGATTTACTCTGTCGGAGATGGGGTATTAATCTGACGGCTATTGGGGCATATACACTACATATATTGGTTTGCTCCTGTTATATGTCGGGGTAGGAGAAGATCTCATTCTATTAAGGGGAAGTAATATGTAAGGCGTTTGGGTCCGTTCACTATGTCGGGGTTTGCTCAGTTATTATGGTCGGGGGTTGGATACGCTTTTATGTATGGCTTGGGGAACGTTACATATGGTGGGGTTGGTCAAGTTTATCATGTTTGGGTTGGATTCGTTCATTTTAGGGGTTTGGCGATAGTTCTATGTAGGGTTTGGGGAAGTTCAATATAGTAGGGGTTTGGGGCACTTATTTTGTAGGGGTTGGCGCAAGGAATATGTTACAGTGGTTGGGGTCAAGTTCTCAATTGTCGGGGGCTAGGCTCGAAAAACATACTTGGCTATGCACATAACAATATACTGGTTAATGGCCTTTATCCATAATTGTATTTCGCCTACACATACTTGTACTGCACCTAACTCATTATATTGTTAATGCGCCTACACCATTTCTTCTTTTGGCCTAACCTCATTACTTGTTAATGCAAATTACTCATACTTGTACTTGCACGAATCTATTCTTGTGAATGCATTTTCACATTCGTGGTTATGGGACCGTCTTACACTGACGGCGTGGGCGAAGTTCTTAACAGTAGGAGGGTTATTTCCTATCTCGATAATTGTTTATGGCCTAACACTTTATGGGATGGGGAACGATTCAACAATTCGGGGTATGGGGCGATTATCTTTCGGGTAATGCTAAATAATCATTCGTGGTATTTGCGCCTATCTCAGATCTGGTAAGGGGCCGAATTTCCGTTCTCTGCTGGGTAGGCGAATTAACATAATGGGAAGGCGCACAGAATCTCATTCCGGGGTAAGGGTCCGTAATTCATTCTTGGTATGGGAGTTATCTGTGCGGGGTTGGAGACTAGTTCTACTGGTGCTTGGTTTGGAACAGTTCTAATTAGGGGTTTGCCCGGTTTATGAAGGGTGTTTTGGAGACGTTAATCTTCTTGTATGGAACCGTATCACTAGAATGGCGGATTACGCCTAAAAACTTTCGTGTTATTTGGGCATTAAACCCATACTTGTAATGGGACATCACAAGATCTTGTTTTGGTATCTAACCTTACTGGTTTTGCGTCATTTCTACATAGTGATATTGGGATGACCATAAACACATACTGTTTCTGGACACTTTCTCTTACTGGATTGCCAATTTAAAACTATCTATGGATGCACCTTTCCTTCTATACTTGTAGAATGCTCCTTTACTTATATTGTATGGCACATTTCACAGATTGTTATTGCACTTACACATGTACCGGTTATTGCACCCTTTTCAGTAACATGGAAGGCTCACTACACATTCTGTAAATGCATCCTATACTCTTTCTTGTCATAATGCTAATAACAAATACAGGGTTATGCATCCATATCTAACTTTCTTGTTTCAATATGGGCTAACTCATACTTGGTAGCATGCTCTAATCATTAGTGGGTTTGGGCCTGTTATCTGTCGTTGTTGGCTTATACACGTTCTCTGTCTTGGTTGCCAAACGTATTATAAGGCTGGGTAGGCGCCGTGGTTATATGTCTTGTTTGGCGCCTTTTAATCAGTCGGGGTTTGGGCAGTTAAACTGGAAGGGGTTGGGCTCGTTCTATTTCTTGGTTTTGCGGCCGTTCTCTGATCGGGGTAGGCGCCGTTCTATGTAGGGGTTGGGGAGTACTACTGACGGGTTATGAGAGCCAGCTTTATCTGATCGGTGGAATGGCGCCAGATACAAATGCTTGGTTATGCTCCGATCGCTAAGTTAGGGGATTGGACACCCTAATCTCTTACTATCGTTTTGCATCTAAATCTGTCGTGGATTTGGTCCGTATCACTTTACGCGGTGAATTGGGCCAGAACTCCTTGACGGGGCTTTGCGCCGTAACATCTCGTGTATTGCCCAGTAACTCTGACCTTGGTATTGCTCCGTAAACAGTCTTGTTTTGCGCCGAAACTTTGTGGTTTGCTAACATTAACACATTCTGGTTTTGGCGACATTACTATTCGGGTTACGGCTGCTTTCATACTGTAGTGGTTTGCACCGTTCTCATTCGGGGATTGTCATGCGATTATATTTAGGGGATTTGGTGAAGTTATCAATCGTCGTGTATTTAGCTCCTAACACATACTTGGAATGCTCCTAACTCTTTCGTGTAATGCGCCTAACACTTTACTTGTTATGGCCCCTAACACATTCTTGTATTGCATTCAACTCATACTTGTATTGAAACTAACACATACTTGTATATGCGCCTACACTTCTTGTTCATGCGCCTATCACCATTACTTGTAATGAATCTATATCTTTCTGTGTTATTGAGCATTACACATTACTTGATTTATTGCTCCTAAAATCATTTGTTATGCACCTAACACTTACTTGTAATGCGGCACTAACACATTCTTGTATATGCGCCAGATCACAGTCTTGTTTGGCATGCGTATAATTCTTTGGGATATGGCGACGTTCTAAGTCGGGGGAATGCGGCTAACTCATACTTGTTTAATGGGCCTAACACATACTTGTAAATGCCCCTAACACAGTACTTTGTTATGCACCAACACATACTTGTTAATGCGTCCTAACAACTTTCACTTGTATGGCTCCTACACAATATTGTATGCACCTAACCACAACTTGGTAAATGCGCCTAACACATACTCCCCCCCTTGTCATCGGGCCCCTCCCTCACCCAATACCTTGTCATGGGCCTCCCCCCCCCCACCCCCCCCCCCCCCCCCATACTTGTAATGGATCTAACACATACGTGTATGCGCCTATCAATAATTGTATTGCACTATACACATACTTGTAATGGACCTAACACATTCTTTAATGCTCCTAACACATACTTGTTATGGGCCTAACAAAATACTTGTAATGCACCTAACACATACTTGTAATGGGCCTAAACACATATTGTAATGCTCCTAACACATACCTTGTATTTGGCCTATACTTACTTGTTATGCGCCTATAACACATACTAACTGTATTGCATAACACATTACTAGTATTGCGCCTAACCATACTTGAAAGGGGCCAAAACAAATTTGAAATGCGCCTAACCCATAATTGTAATGAAACCCAAACCCATATTTGAAAGGGGCCAAACACATCTTCTTTAATGGGGCCAAACACATACTTGTAATGCCCTAAAACATACTTTTTGGCCCTAACACTATTGTAATGCCCCTAACACAAAATTGGGAAATTGCCCCTTTAACACATACTTGTAAGGGCCCCAAACACAAAATTTGAAATTTTCCCGCCAAAACCATACGGGTAATGCGCCAACACTACTTGTAAGGGGCCCAAAAACAATTTACTTTAATGGACCTAACACATACTTGTAATGCACCTAACCCCATACTGTAATGCCCCTAACAAAAACCCTTGTAATGCCCCAAACACATTTTTTATAATGGATTTTAACCCTATTGAAATGCCCTGCCCCATATTTAAAAAAAAGGGTGAAATGCCCTAACACATAAAACCCTTTTTAAATTTGTGGTTTGCACCTCAAAAGGCACACATTGTTTGGGAAGAAAGCGCACTTTTTTAGCCCCCCTTTCTATGTTCACCCGGGCCCAATACAGTAAACCCCCTATTTGGGTGCACGTCGGGTTTCCTTTTAAATAAAAAAATATGGTGCCCAAAAGCGGTTTTAGAGGGGAAAATTAGACCAAAAATGTGCCTTTTGGGTTTTGGGGAAATTGCCCCTTGGTTTAAATAGTCCAACTATTATTGAGTTAAAGCGCAGTTTTTTGTGACAAAACCATTAAAACATTTTTTTTAAAGACATGAAGTGTAAATGAGCAACAAGAGACTTTTTCTTCGGTGTCTTACTTTGGATACATTGAAAGTCATAAAACTTCTTTTTCCAATTCTTCAATAAATGGGGTTAACAAATAATAACTTTAAAAGGGTTTTCCCCGTTTTCCTCTTTTCCCGGGGGTGTAAATTTTTTGGTTTTTTTTTTTCCTTTTTAATAAAAGAAACTGCGCAATGTTCCCGTCAGATACATAAGGCACGGGTTTACAAAAATGGAAAGCGGGGCGCACAAAATACACAATATAACCACCGCACAAAGGGAATATAAATCTACAGCAACAAATATCACAAACTGGCTGAACCCAGAAAAAAAACATTTCTGACAGTTTATTTAAAAAAGCAGACCGAGCGGTGACTCCGTGTTCCTCTAAAAAAAATAGTCCCATTTTTTTTTTTTTTTACCTTTGAGAAATAACTCCAAGCCGGCAAACAGATTTCATCCCTTCGGTATTACAGAACTTAAAGGGAACCTGTCACATAGTTCATGCCCCCTTGCTGAGGGCAGCACAAGCCAGTGTCAGGCCTGCTGTTTCCAGTGCTGTGTCCCTTATTCTGTAAGATGCTGGAGTTCTAGAGTATTTAATGCTCAAATCTTATTCATGAGCAGCCGTTAGCCCCGCCCACCAAAGGCTAGCCCCGCCCACTGACAGTTATTCACATGTTTCTACCTATTCAAAGTAACAGCAATCAAAGAGACGAACCGGCTTCAGCAAACGTTGAAGTGTTGGACATGGAGAAAAAATATGCAGGTGCAGACCGGGCTTTAAAAAATTATCAAAAATGTATTAATTCTTCTTTAAAATCAAAATGCCAACATAGACATATGAACGAGAGACCCTTCCCCTATTGTGGTGAGGACTGAATGGAGCTAGACCGCCGACGCGTTTCGGGTCACGTGACCCTTACTCATGGCTGTTGTACCTTTCCTCGTATCTCCATTATATAGGACCTTTCATACCTGACGTCAGTTCCTACTAATTAAAAAGTACCTGACTTATCACATTGTATCTAAAACACTTGTATATAGCTCCATTGTGTCAACCTATCTACTTCAAGTTACCTGTTCACAGTTTAATATTGGTATTGTATATCTTGACGTACATTTAATCCCCTCGGTGCTCTAGTATCGAGGTGGGAAAATCCACCAAGCCTCTCGGGCTAGGATTTTTCCTATGTAGGTCCCCCCTCTTGCTGAGCTGTATACTTGTTCTATTGCCAATCACAGTAAGTGTGCTTAAATTCCTTCCGGCAAAATCATGGAAGTGTTTTGATACTGCTGAGATTTAAATTGTTCTGGTTTGTCTGCATCAGACATATGCCGTCTGATGCGGACTTTCAGAGGGCCCGTTGTACACCCTACATATTGCACTTTACAACTCTCACAGTTTATGAGATAGATCACAAACGTAGTATTGCAGTTAATGAAATTTTTGATTGAAAAGGATTTTTTTGTTAGTAAAGGTTTTTAATAACGTGAATTTTTTACATGACTACATTTTGCATATTTTATGGCCACATCCATAGAATCCTTTGATATTCAGCCATGTATTAGACTTATTTTTTGATGTGTCAAACAAACTTGGTGAAACTCGTGATCCTATAGTAGGAGCGATTCTTGATACAAAACTGGTGTTATTTTGTATCATCTGTTTGATAGGTTTGTTTACATATAAAATTGGCAAGTGTGTTTTAACTATCTCCACTATTTGGTCAAATTGGATACTGTAAGTGGTAGAAAAAGTAATTACATTATTATTGGGTGCCTCATTTCTATGTTTTTTGACCCAAAAATGTTTTCTTTCCATTTTATTTACCTTACGTATTGCTTGATCTAATAACCATTTTGGGAATCCTCTATCTCTAAGATTAGAACAAATGCTTATGCTTTGTGTTTGAAATTCTGTTTCTGTACTACTGTTTCTTTTTGCTCTGATGAGTTCTCCTATTGGTATGTTTTTTACTACGTGTTTAGGGTGACAGGAATTTGCTCTGAGAATCTCTAAGGACACCAAACAATTGGTACATACTTTGGAGTCATGTACCTGGCCGACCGGGGGGACTGGTTGGGCATGTGATGTGGGGCGCTATACCCCAGCATCCCACACGACCAGGTCCTCCCGGTCCTCCAGGATTTACTATCCAGGTTTATTAAATATACTAGAGAAAAACAATCTTTTTTTACTATTGGCAGTAAGAATATTCTACTGCAAACCATTCTGTTATGTTTGATAATAATTTTTTTCTAACAACGTCTTCTGAGCATCTATGGGAGCTCGCTTCTCACACCTCCCTAGCACTAAATAACTACATGTTTTCCTGGAAGAAAATACTATATAAATCCGTAACAACCATTATGTTAAATTGTATCAAAATGGTACTCAAGATATATAGATGACAAGGTCTTCCTATTGCATGGGAGAGGATAACAAAGATAAGAGGATTTGGTTACATATATCCATAAAAAACAATGGTCAGAATTTACTATGATCACCAAAAAAGTGTCCCTAAATTTTCTGACGTTACACGTGATAGTAGGAGAAGATGGGAAAATCAAGGTTAAGAACATATAAAAAACCCATGTATAGAACAACAATTCTCAGAGGCAAAATCCTGTCACCCTAGAACCGTAGTAAAAAACATACCAATAGGAGAACCATCAGAGCGAAAGAAACAGTAGTACAGAAACAAATTTCAAACACAAAGCATAAGAAAAAACATTTGTTCTAATCTTATAATAGAGTATGTCCCAAAATGGGTAGTAGATCAAGCAATCAAGAAAGTTAAAAAAAAATGGAAAGAAAATTTTTTTTGGTCAAAAAAACATAGAAAGAGGCACCGCAATAATAATGTAATTAGCTTTTTCTACCATTACATTATCCAATTTTGACGCAAATAGTGGAGATAGTTAAAACACACTTGCGAGGACGTTTCCGGATGTCCGGCGGCCGCTCATGAGGACGCGGTCACGAGAGTCGCTCTCCCGCGCCCGCCGGCATTTAGACCGAACAAGCTGTGTCCAAACCATCTGCAGACCGGGCCGAACATAGCTGGGAATAGCCCGCCCGGCACACCGGGCACACTGCCGGCACGGACCGCTCACAACCCAAGCGGACTCCGCTCTTCCCGATCCGACTCGCCGCCGGCGGGTCGACGTGACGCTCCGGCCTTGCTTCTTTCCCAAAGTGTTTCAGCCTATAACTTACGCGCACCACAGCAGCAAGAAGACGTCTCCCTCGGATGTCACCTCTTGGAAACGTGGGTACAGGCGTTCTCCCCTATGGCCCCAGAATAACCCATAGGACTGATAAACTCCGGAGGGGGGGCTCAGTAAACGGCCGCTGGCGCGGTGACGGCATTTAACCCCGGGCACCTGCACAAAGTCTACCCGGAACAAACATCCCTGGCCTGCAGAAATGAGGGGGCCCTCTAGAGCTGTCCTTCCGCACAAAACAAGGAGGACATCAGACTGGGGCTCCCCGCGCCGGCCTTCTCCTGTATCTAGCGGCAGTGGACCCCGCCTGGCGTCCAGAGGGCTACAAACCCCCCCCACGTCCTGTACTTTCTACTCTTCCTAATTGAGAATACCTCCTACGTATTGCCCAGACGACAGAGCAATCACGAGATCAGCCACTAGTGCTAAACCTAAAATGGCCTGCCACCAGCCAAGTCCGGCAGGGAGAGACAACACGGCAGTGGCCAGCAGCACGCAAGGTGGAAGTGAACATGAAGAAACCCTACCTGATATTCGCCCCCAGGGGTCCCAGGGCTCACCGACTCCAGCCTGCACTGCTGCCGATTTGATTTACAAGATCCTGTGCTACAGAAAGTGGCAAGACAAATAGCACCAGATCTGCAAGCGGCTTTCTTGAATCCCACCGTCCAGGCCTCTCTGTCAAGCTGCAGCAGGATGTTCAAGCCCAATTGCCAGACTCGAAGAATTACGAGAACAGAGTGAATGACCTGGGACTGACAAAAAACAAACAAGCAATCTGAACACCTGTCTGAAAACTCTGCGCTCAAGCACAATCAGGTGCAACAATGAACGCGACGAAGAGACCTTTAAAAACCGCTCTCCAGGGCGGAAAGTAACCTGAGGCGAGTGGTCTCCCTGAATCATTCAAACAGCGCTGACCTCAACAACCCTAGTGCCAGGAATAGTCTGCCCGCCTGCCCTGGGCATCAACCACAGGCATGTCGTATCGAGAGAAATACACAGAGTGGGCCCGGAGGGAAGAACTGCCCCACATCCTAAGATCTCAACAACGACAGAAGAGCCGCACTGTGATAATGAAGTTCCTACTTTAATGACAAGGCTGAAACTCCTGAGGGCGTAATCGCAGGCGCAACAATCCACTACTACACTCAGGGGCATAAAGGCTGGCTATTTTGAAGACTTCTCTGCAGAGGTTTCCAGAAAGGCGCGCCACAGCAAATTGCACAGCACTATTCCATCAGAAAGATCCGGGATTTCAGATTCTCTACCCGCCACCCTCAAGGTGCTGGATCTGACGCCCGCCCCAAGGACTATAACTCAGCCAGAGGAAGCGAAAGAGGATTCTGCGGTGACCTGAACACTCAGAGAGTCATCAGCCTCCAAAAAAACTAGCTCGACCACCGAGATCACCTAGATATGACTGCACCTGACCCCAAGAGACCTTACAAGAGTGACGGAAGAGATCTCATGGACTCACCTCACGATCACTATATCACCGCCTCCACCTCTCCTAAAGAAGGCCGCCAGCCGAGACGGAGGCGTCAACGGGAACTACTCCTACTGAGGGGACTGAGCCCGACCGCTCGACCTAGGTATCAGGTGTTCTGGGGATTGGAGGGCTGTCTGTACTTAACTGCACCCAGAGTTGTTTCCATCACTTATCCTTAGCTGAAGGGACCATGGAGTATCACAGGTCCTTTTTCGAACTGTTTTGAGATGTAACTTCCTTTATATTTTTCATGCCAGGCCAATCTTAGAAAACCTAAGAAAACTCTAGAAAAATCTAGAAGCTTAAAGGTTTTAGCCGTGGGGGAGGGGGGGGGTAACTGTCTCTCACTTAGAAAGGGTGTGACTCATGCTGAATAAAAAGGAAGTCTTCCAACGCATTTGGAACTGTGCATGTCACAGCCCACTTCAGAATAATCTTACATTTTCTTCCGTTGGCAAATGTTTTGTGTCATGCCTATTACGCCAAGTTAACCTAGTTATGTTAAATTTGACAGTTTACCTACTGAGCGATCAGTCTTCAAGCCAACTAAAATCAGATGTTCGCCCGATGACTGCCAAAATTTTTGGTGAGTTCACTCTGACATAATAAGGTGCCAACACGCAGCTCATTCCACATAGAGATACCCTTTAACATGTGGTATGCATCTCCATGAACAAATAAAGGGTTACTACCTTTCCCGATAAAACTTGTAAAGAACGGTGATCGGCATCAAACAGAGACTTCGCGACCTGATAGTGGATCTCCTACAGTGAATCGTGCACATTGCAGCAGATGACATAAAAGCGGGATTTGATAACTCATATTTGTGGTCCCTTGCCTGTAGTCACCCCGTACTACGTTGGTGGTCAAGGCAGGTGGTTGATTCACTTGCTCATCCATAAAAATATTCCCATATTTGAACAGGTCTCTACCACGAACAATGACAAGACACTGAGTAGGAAGAGTCCTCGCCACTAAGTAATTACAGTGGGGAGAATTAGACCTAAGCATCTTAATATCTATGGACCCAATGGTCAGAACAAGGGTATTTTTTAAGGAGTTAAAGCGAGAGGATTGTGCCAATCAAAATCAGATGCCAATTATTGGAGGAGACAGTGAATGTGGTCTTAGACCAGGTGGGAGGATAGGAAGGGTAGGGACCTGCATCATCCAAGCAAGTGTCATTTGCAAGATTCATTCCAAGTCTGAAAGGGGAGCTTCTACGCCCGGCCGCCTCTTGGACGCTCACTAATCTCCAGTCACGACTGATGGTAAGGGAGCAGAATCCTGATGAGCGGAATACACCTATTACTACTCCCTCGTTTCCACCATCCGAGATCTAGGATGGACCATCATCTGGTATCTGACAACCCCTCTCAAACTAGAATTGAAAGTGCAGAATAATTTAACAATGGTCATCTGCTGATCGAACGGTCTCCCGAATCTCTTGGGACTTGATTGGAGAATCTTTCCGAGAGGTGCAGCACTTTATTTGGAAGTTTCCTACTTATCATTGCAAAAACGGATACTTTTTGCAGAGTATAGGTCGTGGGTTGGTGGATGACTTATGCTTTCTTGACAACCAGTGCCACCGTGAAAGATCCTTCACTCTATTGGGCCGAACTGCAAAAGCGGTGGCCTTAGAGGCAGGGTTTCTAGCCTCTCACTCCGGCTTTTACAAAATGGCTAAGCTGAAGTACGCAAGTTTGACCGTCTCTCAAAACAGGATAGGGGACGGCACATACAAGACCTTCCTTTGGGATACCTCTGACAAACCCAAACGCTTCATGTGAAAAGGCCAAAGCGGAGGTTATGACCTTTAGGGCAAGGCATCATAGAGAGGAACAAACATAGGATTCACACTATACAACTCCACACTCTTCAGGGTACCGGAACAAATCCGTGAAACTTCTTTCCATGCGCCTACTGAAAGGGGCCTACAAAGCCGTGCGACTACATCCAAATCTCTCCGCACACCTGGAAGTGAACCATTACCATGTATCCGGCAAAAATTACTGACAGCGCTCAGACAATTTTGTAATTGCCACAGAGCCCTTTACTCATTCAGAGGTCAAATTATCAAGCAGACGGTATGGATCGGCACTCCATCTCTCCAAAGTCATTTGCCGCACTTTCATATCTCCACAGAGGGATGAACTGAATGGCGGAGCAGTAAACTGAAGGAAGCGAGGTCAAGATGCTATTCGCCATATTAAGGCAGGCAAGCGCCGTAGACTCTGAGGGTGTTCTCGGGGAAATATATAAAGATTCCTGAGTGAACAGATCACCCGCCATCCTTCACCGAATATTACAACTCGATATTACATAAGTGAGGCCTGTCGGCAGAAAATAACCAGAATCAAAGAACTCTACATAAAGATATCCCAAAGAAAGGAAAATGACCCGCTGCTCCCATGCTTCATATAAGAGCCCATATCCCTCATGAAGACAATTGACCAAAAGATCCGCTGTCAAAGACTATTGGCATGATCAGCCATTTCGGCGTGTTATATGCCACACTTTGATCTGGATCCCCTCCAAAAGGGGCTTCATCAGGTAAGCAAGGCGGCGGTTGGGACAACAACCGGAAAGTGCTCAGCCTGGTAATTGGAAAGCAAGGTGTCGACCACATACCATCTTGCCACAGGGAGTAGAGGCCTTGTCTGGTGGCCTTAGACGTCAGGAAAAGGCCTTCGATAAATGTGCAAGAGTGGGGACTGGCAATTTGGTCATTGTCTGGGACACCATCGGAGGAATTACAGTGACAGTTTTAGGTCTGACCTCTCGGTGGCATACATGCTACGAGCTCCCCAGCGGCCCTAAATTCATAGCGACCCGTAGATTTCTTTTCCCAAAAAAATCGTTCCCTCCAGTAAAGAGACAAGACAGGGGTGTACGCAGCTTCCCCTTACTTTTTATATTGGACCTTAGAACCCCTTGGCACGGGTACTTGAGATTTCTGACCGCTCTATATTCGGGGATGCCAATATGAGACGATAGGAGGTGAAGACCAGTGCTTATTGTTTCGCAGATACTATGCTGCATAACATAATTATGTCCTTGCTTTCCCCTGACACGCAAGCCCCAGCTCTCCTCAGTGGCTAGAGTACTGCGTATATTTCGGCACGCTAATCGAGACAGGGTATGAAGTGAAACTTGTCCAACGTGAGTGAATTGTTAGAAATTGGCGCCGAAAGCTATCCACAGTCCCCCATTGGGCCTAAAACACCGGATTGGACATAACCCGGCTTAAAATCAGGACGCTAATACATCACTGTATTTTGGATATCATCAAGGTGATGTTCGTCGACTTACCGCTCCAGGAACTCGATGTAATATAGTTAAATATTCCTACTACTTAAGAAATAAAATCTCCTAACTTATAGACACACTGAAGCGTTGGAGCCTTCACTGGTCCGAACTTGTCACTTGCGAGGTAGACTGCACGCCACTTAAATGATGGTCTGACGTTTTCCCACAGCCTGTTCTATACATCCCCCTCAATAGCAGACTCCACTACATTTCCTGCTCAAACATACAGATACTGCGAATCCACATATTAATGCTCATGCATTCTCCAATTTATATGGCGAATTAGGAGGAAAAACGCCCGTATTGCGCTACATAAACTAAATTCTGCAGTTAAAGCTTGGGCATGAGCGCGACTGAAACTCCCTGATGTTAGGGTTATAACCTAGGCGGCATGATCTGACTACGTCACATTCTAGACTGTATTGGAGGTCGCTTCACCATAACACTTCGGTTCCTTTATCAACAGAGAAGCACATATATATGGTGATCTGGATGAAAAGGGACAGAGAGCGATACATATGCACTTTGGCACCCCAGTCTTGCTCCCATACCAGTATCCTAAGCTGCCTCTCTGATTAAGTTGTCCCATTTTCGGACACAATAAATGGCCTGGAAGGATCTGAGGAAACGCTTAGGTCCTTTCCTTCGCTCTCATCCAAGGACACCCATCTTGGGACCACCCCCGATTTTTCGCTGGGCTCAAAGCAATCCGATGTTTAGGAAAGTGAGGGAGGCCAGGTCTGGCCAACGCGGGACAGCAAATGCATTGTTGAGTTCTCGGAGATGGGCTTAAAGCCCTCGTATATGCTTGATAGGTTCTCCTTACCCGAATCACCGCTTTTGGCTGCCTTATCTGCCTCTTCTATTTCTGTAATGGGAGACTAAGAGATGTCTCCAAGGAGACCATCACTAACGATTTTGACGACTTTGTTCACTGCTCACAGGAGAACATAATTTCCCTATCAAGGCTCTATGCTGACATGTGAGGGTGGTGAGAACGAGAACCTCTCAGCGCATTCCCACTACTGGAGCCGCCGATTGGTTAATGCCCAGATCCCCAATATGACCCGAAGGATTGGTGAGCATAAACCACGGAAACACAATCATCGTGAGACTGTCGTAAACTACTTCAAGATAATACACAACGCCATCTATGCCTTCAATCTCACCCCCTCTCAGAACTTCCCCCGATAGATTGCAGCACTGCCCTAAATGCGGCACACATAAAACGGACCTAGGCACGGTCTGTGGAAATGCAGCTATACACAAACTACTGGGGACACTGTCCCTTCAGTATATTCACTTAACTATCGGGTCACCCTAAGAGAAACCACTAAGAAACTCCTGATCTTCCCACTGGCCCCAGGTCCTCCAGACGCGGATGTGGAAGGTTCCTGAAGGAGACAGGCCACTCCACCGGTTTCCCGAATAGTTTCACATTCGGCCCTTTGGTCAGCAAAACGAAGCCTCTTGGCAGTTTATGCAGAAGCCCACTCTCCCGACAAAACTCCCATCCGGGGTCATAAAGCAGCAGGATGATTATCTTATAGCGGACAGACGTATACAAGAGGCGCAAGGAGAATCCACACCCGAACCCCAGGGTTCATTCAAGACTTGGAGAACCTTCATAGAATCGCATTACTCAGACAGGTAGATAGAAGCCTTATGCAGAGTTCACATATACCGACGGTACTGTAGGGAGGGAATTGGGGGCACGCTGGGAGAACTTCAGGTCAGGAACTTTGACTTGAGTATGAGAGTTCCATTAAAGACCATGCGGGCGCACGAGAGTGAAGATAGTACCAGTGGCACTTTAGTAATGTTATATTTTGTTTAATTTAATTTTTTTTTTTTTTTATACCCTTGTAATGTGATGTATTTTCTTCTGTGATGATTATCTACATATTCCAGGCTCATGCCCGGAGATTATATGCAAATACGTGATAATGACCACTATTACATGATCAGATAAATATGTGTTTGTCGATATAAAATATTTGAAAATGCAATAAAATTTGTTTAAAAAAAAAAAAAAACACACTTGCCAATTTTATATGTAAACAAACCTATCAAACAGATGCTACAAAATAACACCAGATTTGTATCAAGAAACGCTCCTACTATAGGATCACGAGTTTCTAACCAAGTTTGTTTGACACATCAAAAAATAAGTCCTAAACATTGGCAGAATATCAAAGGATTCTATGGATGGGGCCATAAATATGCAAAGTTGTAGTCATGTAAAAAAAATATAATTCGACATTATTCAGCATCCTTTACTAACAATAAATCCTTTTCATCAAAAATTTTCATAACTGCAATACTACGTTTTGTGATCCCTATCTCATGAAACTGTTAGAGTTTTAAAAGTGCAAATAATGTAGGGTGTACAACGGGCCCTCTGAAAGTCCGCATCAGACATATGATGCGGACAAACCAGAACAATTTAAATCCTCAGCGGTCTCCAAACACTTCCATGATGTGCACGGGGGAGATTTAAGCACATTTACTGCGATTGGCACAGAACAAGTATACAGCTCAGCACGAGGGGGGGACCTACATAGGAAACTCCTAGCCAGAGAGGCTTGGTGGATTTTCCACCTCGATACTAGAGCACCGAGGGGATTAAATATACGTCAAGATATACAATACCACTATTAAACTGTGAACAGGTAACTTGAAGTAGATAGGTTGACATAATGGAGCTATATACAAGTGTTTTAGATATAATGTGATAAGTCAGGTACTTTTTAATTAGTAGGAACTGACGTCAGTTATGAAAGGTCCTATATAATGGAGATACGAGGAAAGGTACAACAGCCATGAGTAAGGGTCACGTGACCCGAAACGCGTCGCGGTCTAGCTCCATTTAGTTCTCACCACAATAGGTGAAGGGTCTCTCGTTTATATGTCTATGTTGGCATTTTGATTTTAAAGAAGAATTAATAAATTTTTGATAATTTTTTAAAGCCCGGTCTGCACCTGCATATATTTTCTCCATGTCCAATACTTTAACGTTGGCTGAAGCCGGTTCGTCTCTTTGATTGCTGTCTACATTTGGAAACAAGGGAAGTCACCCTGAACCGAGAGCTCGCAAAGGAAGTCACAGGTGAGCTGCTTTTTTGACTTTATATGCTGATTGGGAAATATTCAAAGTAACAGGTTTATCAGTTGAGGTGGGCGGGGCTAGTCTCAGGTGGGCGGGGTTTGAAAAAACTGACTCTTTGAATGACTCTTTTCTGGCTGAAAACTGCAGATTTGAGCATTAAATACACGAAAACTCCAGCATTTTACAGAATAAGGGGACACAGCCTGGAAAAGCATTTGACATGGTTGTGCTGCCCTCAGCAAGGGGGGCAAAATCTATGTGACAGGTTCTCTTTTAATCCCAAATCTTTTTTCGAGCAGGTTTACCCCACCCAAAAAAGGGCTAGCCCCGCACACTGACATTATTCACATGTTTCCCCTTTCAAAAAACGGGTTTATCAGTTGAGGGGGGCGGGGCAATCCAGTTGGGGGGGTTTTAAAAAAAAAACTGACTTTTTTTTGAATGACTTTTTTCTGGCTGAAAACTGCAGATTTGAGCATTAAATACACGAAAACTCCAGCATATTACAGAATAAGGGACACAGCGCTGGAAACAGCAGGTCTGACACTAACCTGTGCTGCCCTCAGCCAGGGGGACATAATCTATGTGACAGGTTCCCTTTAACCTGTCCAGTAACTCACACAACATAAAATATTGTTTACTTCTTATATCAAATATGTTAAAGCTAAAGTATAGAATTGCTATTAAATAAGGTCAAAAGTATAAAGGCAAGCTATGATGTAGGAGATTGATATGTGCATATTTGTACTGTAGCATCTGATTAGTTCTGTAGACTCTTGCATTGTTACTGTTTTGCTCCTGGTGGTTGGACAATCTTTTTCTTCTTGTTACTACAAGTTACAACCTGTCCTCGCATTCCCTAATAGCTCAGTGTGTTATTAGGCCGATTCCCAAGTGAGAGGTCACTGGTCCGAGCAGCCATGAAGAAGATTCCCCAAGAAAAGAGAAGCAGCATCATCCAGCTCATCGATAGCGTCTCTGGGCCAAGAAAATTGCATCATGTGAGGCCCTGACAGTGGGAAGAATATGGAATGAAGTCCGTCCAAAGCCAAGAGGTGACGTCCAGGGGAAATATCAGAGCCAAAAAGTCACTCATCACAAGGTCGATCAGTTCTGACGCTAAGACACGGCAGTGGAGGCGGCTCGTAGGCTTCATAAGAGGGAAATCACAGATGTCCATGCAAGCACTGGGCAACATGCATTACCCAGGTCTGGAATGATGACCCGAAAAAAGGGGAAGAAGCCGCGACTTCAATCTCGTTATAAGAAGCATCGGCAAAGCGTTTACAGAAAAGTACGAAAAATGGAAGATTGGAAATGGGGGATTTGGAGCGAAGAGATGAAAGTCAAGAGACCGGGCTATGATGGGGGGAATGGGAAGAGCCAAGGGAAGAGGGGCGAACGGATCAAGATATTGAAGGAACTGTCAGGATCGGTGGAGGAAGCCTGAGGATATGTGGAAGGGTCACAGCCAAAGATGGTGGATCGATGGTGACCTCAATGCTGAGCTCTATGGGAGTGTCCTACAGGATGAGTTACTCCAGTACTATGGGGATGAAGAGGACGACATAGTGTCCAGCAGGACAACGACCCGAAGCAGACGTCAAGGTTGGAGAAAGAAGGTTCAATGACAATGAGGTAGAGTTGCTGTATTGGTCTTCACGGTCCCCAGAAGTCAACCCAACTGAATACTTGTGGGTAGAGCTGAAGAAAAAGCTGTATTTGTATCCAAGTCCAGTATGTACCAACATTGGGAATGTGTAGAAGAGACCTGGGATCAGATTGTGGTCAAGACCTGCTTGAATCTGATCCAGAGCCCAGAACGATTCAGGCAGTATTGAAAACCAAAGGTGGATTTCCCAAATACTAACAAAATAATAAAAAAATAACATTTTGATTTTTAGGAGCAAAACAGTAACAATGCAGTTACAAGAAGGAATCTGCAAAACTAAGCAGATGCTAAATACTTGCAAGTCAAATTTATGTACAAGATAGGTAAGAGGATTGGGGCAGATTTATCAAGTCATTTGCGGCAGAATTGTGGCTCAATTTGCGCCAAAAATAATGTCTAACAAGCTTTTCGCCACATTTACTATGTGTTTCATGTACTATGTGTTTCAGATGCCTCTGCGCCTCTTCCGACAAAAGGGGCGTGGCTTCGTGACAAAAGGGGGCGTGGCTTAATCACACCAAAAATACGCCAGAGTTTTGTCGCAGTTTCTGGCGTAAAAGTAAGCCAACTTAATTGTGGTACAAACTTAGACTAGACAGTTCTAACCTGCACCAGATTTATCAACACATGATGAATGTGGGGGCATTGTAAGACTGTCTGGTCTAAGTTTACGTTGTCTACGATTAAGACACTATTGATAAATGTGCCCCGTTGTCTATAAAATTACAGTAGCCTCAGGTACAAAGCTGTAGTAAATGGTGAAATATGGAGACTGAAAGTAAAAGGTTATAAACATTGTTACCCTTTTGCTTGTCAGTGTCTGTTCTACCTAAATAGCTTGATTATTGTATCATAAAGCTAATTAAAAAGCTTGATGTGACCATTTTACTACAGTAAAGTTATCACTTAAAGGCTGAAGTAGCTGGCACTGGAAACCGCAGGTTGGAGTAGCTGGCACTGGAAACCACAGGTCGGAGTACCTGGCACTGGAAACCCAGGGGAGTAGCGGCACTGGAAACCACGGGCTGGAGTAGCTGGCACAGGAAACCACAGGTTGGAGTAGCTGGCACTGAAAACCACAGGTCGGAGTAGCTGGCACTGGAAACCACAGGTCGGAGTAGCTGGCACTGGAAACAACAGGTCGGAGTAGCTGGCACTGGAAACCACAGGTCGGAGTACCTGGCACTGGAAACCACAGGTTGGAGTACCTGGCACTGGAAAAACCACAGGGGAGTACGGGCACTGGAAACCACAGGTCGGAGTACCTGGCACTGGAAACCCCAGGTCGGAGTACCTGGCACTGGAAACCCCAGGTCGGAGTAGCTGGCACTGGAAACCACAGGTTGGAGTGGCTGGCACTGGAAACCACAGGTTGGAGTACCGGGCATGCACGTGGGCTGGAAACCACAGGTTGGAGTAGCTGGCACTGGAAACCACGGGCCTGAGTAGCTGGCACTGGAAACCACAGGTCGGAGTAACTGGCACTGGAAACCACAGGTCTGAGTACCTGGCACTGGAAACCACAGGTCGGAGTAACTGGCACTGGAAACCACAGGTTGGAGTACCTGGCACTGGAAACCACGGATTGGTGAAAAGGTGGGCTGGCACTGAAAAACCACAGTCGGAGTCTGCACTGGAACCACATTGGAACCACAGGTCGGAGTACCTGGCACTGGAAACCACAGGTGGAGTTAGCTGGCACTGGAAACCACAGGGGTTGGGATAGCTGGCCTCCTGGAAACCACGGGTGGGATTTACCTGGCACTGGAAAACCACAGTTCGGAGTACCTTTGCACTGGAAACCACAGGTGGAGTAGCTGGCACTGGAAACCACTTTTTTGGAGTGGTGGCACTGGAAACCACAGGTTGGAGTAGCTGGCACTGGAAACCACAGGTCGGAGTACCTGGCACTGGAAACCACAGGTTGGAGTAGCTGGCACTGGAAACCACAGGTTGGAGTAGCTGGCACTGGAAACCACAGGTTGGAGTAGCTGGCACTGGAAACCACAGGTCGGAGTAGCTGGCACTGGAAACCACAGGTTGGAGTGGCTGGCACTGGAAACCACAGGCCCGGGAGTACCTGGCACTGGAAACCACAGGTCGGAGTAGCTGGCACTGGAAACCACAGGTCGGAGTAGTTGGCACTGGAAACCACAGGTTGGAGTACCTGGCACTGGAAACCACAGGTTGGAGTAGCTGGCACTGGAAACACAGGTTGGAGAAACCTGGCACTGGAAACCACAGGTTGGAAGTAGCTGGCATTTGGAAACCACAGGTTGGAGAAATTTGGGCACTGGAAACCACAGGTTGGAGTACCTGGCACTGGAAACCACAGGTTGGAGTAGCTGGCACTGGAAACCACAGGTGGAGTAAACTGGCACAGGAAACAACCACGGGTTTGGAGAAACTGGCACTGGAAACCACGGGTTTGGAAAACCTGGCACTGGAAACCACAGGTGGAGTACCTGGCACTGGAAACCACAGGTTGGAGTAGCGGCACTGAAACACACAGGTCCGGAGAAACCATGGGCCAAACCTGGAAACCACGACCAAGGGTTGGAGTAGCTGGCACTGGAAACCCAAACGGGTTGGAGTTACCTGGCTCTGGATAAACCACAGGTGGGAAAAGATAAACCAATCAGGCACGGGAAAACCCCAACAGTTGGATGGAACCGTTGATACTCGGAAACCACAGGTGGAGTACTGCTGGCCAACTGGGAAAACCACAGGTTGGAGTTACCCCTGGTACTGGAGAAACCACAGGTTGGAGTACCTGGCACTGGAACCACAATTTTGAAGTAGTGTTTAAAAGAGTCGTAAAGATGGTACAAGAGACCACAGGCCAGAGTAGCTGGCACTGGAAACCACAAGCCGAAGAAGCTGGCACTAGAGACTGCAGGCCGGAGTGGCCGACATTGGAAGCTGCAGGTAAAAGTTTCTGGCACTGGAGACAGCAAGTCAGATTAGCTGGTTCTAGAGACCACAGACCGAAGCAGCTGATACTGCAAACCTTAGGTCAGAGTAGTTGGTACTAGAGACCCAAGCCCAGGACCCTGGAGACAAAGAAACTGGAAAAACATTGGGGCACGTGTACAGGTGACACAGGAGCTCTAGAGACTGGAGATACTGGAGGCACCGGAACCCTGGAGGCTAGAGATATAGAGGCTGGAGGTACCAGAGAAGTGGGAAGACTGGGACACCAGGCACAGATGCCTTTAAAATAGACTGAACGAAACATGAGAATCTACACTATATGAAATGAAAGCTGAGCTATGATTGGTTGCTATGAGCTCTGCTTGGTTGCTATGGGCTCTACTTGATTGATATGGGCCTATTGGTTGCTATGGCCTCTGATTGGTTGCTATGAGCTCTGCTTGGTTGCTATGGGCTCTGCTTGGTTGCTATGAGCTCTGACTGGTTGCTATGGCCTCTGATTGGTTGCTATGAGCTCTGCTTGGTTGCTATGGGCTCTGATTGGTTGCTATGAGCTCTGCTTGGTTGCTATGGGCCTATTGGTTGTTATGAGCTCTGATTGGTTGCTATGAACTCTGATTGGTTGCTATGGGCTCTGCTTGGTTGTTATGGGCCTAATGGTTGCTATGGCCTCTGATTGGTTGCTATGAGCTCTGCTTGGTTGATATGGGCCTATTGGTTGTTATGAGCTCTGATTGGTTGCTATGAACTCTGGTTGCTATGGGCTCTACTTGGTTGCTATGGGCCTATTGGTTGCTGTGGCCTCTTATTGGTTGTTATGAGCTCTGCTTGGTTGCTATGGGCCTATTGGTTGTTATGAGCTCTGATTGGTTGCTATGGACTCTGATTGGTTGCTATGAGCTCTGATTGCTTGCTATGGACTCTGATTGGTTGTTATGAGCTCTGATTGGTTGCTATGAACTCTGATTGGTTGCTATGGGCTCTGATTGGTTGCTATGAACTCTGATTGGTTGCTATGGGCTCTGATTGGCTGCTATGAGCTCTGATTGATTGCTATGGGCTCTTAATTAGTTGTTATGGGCTCTGGTTGCTATGAGCTCTGATTGGTTGCTAAGAGCTCTGGTTGCTAAGGGCAACAAAGACAGTCTTACTGCTAGATAGTTTTCATACATAAGTCTAAGGGTATGTTCACACGGCGTATTGGGGTGCGTACTGTACATCCATTGTCAGCGGCACGTAAGCCTCATGAACCATTGACCTGTCACTTCTCTCCCCGGGCGTATGATACGATCGTATTGTACGCCCGGGGAGACGATGCTTCATTCGTAGCTCTCTTTGAGAGCTATGAATTACCGTAATTGCGGCACGCATTTTGCCGTGTATAACGCGCAATTATAAATACGCGGCAAAATAAGCCGTGTGAACATACCCTAATAGGTGCAGATTCCACCTCCGGGATCTGCACCTACCTTAAGAATGGGCCCCCTAAAGTCTCCACAGAAAATGAAGAGAAGGTGAAGGGTGCTTTCACACGGTGCGTTTTTGGTGCGTTTTCTATGCGGTTTTTCAATGCTTTTTTTGGGCAGGAAGGCACAGCAATTAATGCTGTATATTGCTGCACAAAAATCGCGGTAAAAATCGCAGTAATTACCGCGATTTTACCGCAACTTTTGCCGCGATTTTTTGTGCAGCAATGTACAGCATTAATTGCTGTGACTTCCTGCCCAAAAAACGCATGAAAAAAACGCACCAAAACTGCACCATGTGAAAGCACCCGAAGTCTGCATGGAGTTCTAAGCTGTATTAGGAACTCCCTTTGAAGTGAACAGTGAGTACCGCGCCAGCGAGATCTCTTCTCCATTCTGCACGAGGACTTTCGGGGGCCTGTTCTCAAGATTTCACCTCTGGGACCTTTCTCTATCGGAAATTTAGGGCATATCCTCAGGGCCATCTTTTCCATTGTGCACACTAGGCAGTTGCCCGGGGGCCCCAAAAGTATAGGGGCCCCAAGTGGTGTATGTATGTCCCAGGAATACAAGAAAGATACCCTGGGTCCCTTGGTTGGCTTCACTTATTTTACTGTTTAGGTGTTTTTAGGATGTGCGAACAGTTAAAATCCATGATGGGGCAGGGAGCCACTGGCTTCCTGCCCTTCCAAATAGTCTTGTAGGCTGCAGGCTGCCGGTGTCCAGACATAAGTGGCGTGTACTTGGGGGAGGGGGGGGGCTTGAGGCATGGTGAAGTGTGATGTCATGCATTTGGGTAGGGCCCACTGCAGTGCTCTGCCCAGGGGCCCATAATTCTGTTAAGACGGCTCTGCATATCCTATTGATATGCCCTAAATTTCTGAGATGGGAACACCCCTTTAAGAAGA
This sequence comes from Phyllomedusa bahiana, assembly GCA_025379985.1. Taxonomy (NCBI): domain Eukaryota; kingdom Metazoa; phylum Chordata; class Amphibia; order Anura; family Hylidae; genus Phyllomedusa; species Phyllomedusa bahiana. The sequence goes on along the minus strand of JAODAL010019819.1, from coordinate 17,073 downwards.
GAATATTGGACGTGCTACTTATGATGAAGATCAGAATGTGCAACGGGCACCTAATTAAAAACATACTTAATTTTTAACAATGTTTCCTTCTAATGGAGGATGCTTATCAAATATACATGGTGCATTATTCTACATTAAAGGGGACATATCGCTTCCTTAGTTCGGCTGATTCACACTGCTCTTAGCTTCTCAACTGGAAATGCAGGGGCAGTTCTTCCCCTCCCAGCTGGGTGACATCATCCCCCCTTCACTGTTCATGCTGGCTCCCGAGCCTCCCCCTCTCCCCTCTCTGAGTCCAAGACTGTGTTTTCCCTATCAGTCTTATTTTTAAGAGTTATACATACCCAGGCTGCATTAAAATCTAGCTGGCATTTCCTCTCACAGCGGGAGTGCTCTTAAAGCACAGATACCTTCTTCAGGGGGAGTTAGGGCCCCGGCAAAAATGTTTTTTTTTTCTCATTATATAATCTGTTGCAGTCTGTTTTTTGCTGGGTGTGGGGAAAGAAAATGCTACAGCCCCTAACTCTGTTTAGGGAGGATCGACACAAATTGTGTGTTTTCCAAAATTTTGTAAGCCCTTTATTAATTCTGTTTTTTGGGTGTTTTAAAGTGAAAATGGACGGTCCCTTTCTTGAGTGACAAACAGCTCCGGAATATGACCGGGGGTGACAGAATGTAAATAGCTTCACTAGTGAAATGCAAGGAGGGGGATCCGGGGGATTTGACCAGGACTGGATATCAGTGTAAACAAAAAAAACAAGAAAGGAAACGTGAATACAAAACAGCTTTGCTAATGACACCCCCTTTCAAAGTTGCTTGTTTTTCACGTCCCTTATTCTGAAGACCATTTAATGAAATGATACAACCCCTTTAACAGTCATTTTCTTTCATCCTTTCCCATGTCCCCCCCCCTTTCGTGGCTGTTTAGGATTTTATCTGGATCCCAGGTACGATTCAGATCTATCGTCCCCACCAATGAACCCTTTCTCTTATGCAATATTGCACCGAGGTGTTCTTCCCCAGTGTCATGAAGGATGTCAGCCAATATTTGTTTTATACAGTTCTCATTTCAGAGCTAATATTAATTGATCTGAAACAGGTGACATTGGAATGACGGACGGTTATTTGCACAAGCATGACTGCGGGGTTATTGACAAGGAGAGGCTATGATAGGCACATACTGTGGGGGAAAAAAGTATTTAGTCAGCCACAATTGTGCAAGTTCTCCCACTTAAAATTATGAGAAGGGCCCGTAAGTGACATCATAGTCACCTCAAATTTACAAAGTGAAAAACAAACCTGAAAATCCATTGTCTGATTTAAAGGGAAAAATTTATTTTGCAAAAATTTTGGTGGGAAAATAAGTTTTGGTCAAAAAGAAAAGTTCCTCTCAATACTTTGTTCTGTCCCTTTTGTTGGCAATGACAGAGGTCGGGCGTTTCGGTCTTCACAAGGGGGGGGGGCACACTGTGGGTGGAGTTGGCCTTCCCCATGCAGTCTCCTCTACACAGGGGATTTTGTGGGTGTCGCTGGCAAACGGGCTTTCAACTCCCACCAAAGCTTTCTATGGGGTTAATCTGGGGGACTGGGTCGCACTCAGGGCCTTGAAATGCTTTTACAATCCACTCCTTTATTGCCCCCGGTGATTGCTTGGGATCATATCATGCTGAAAGGCCCAGCCACGTTCACTTTAATGCCCTCAAAAAACCACAATAAGCCCCATTCTTTTTATCATTACACGGATCATTCCTGGTCCCTTTGCAAGAAACAGCCCCAAAGCATAATGTTGCCCCCCCCCCCATGCTTCACAGTAGGTCTGGTGCCCCCCCCCCCCCAATGCTTCCCCCCAGTAGGTCTGGTGCCCCCCCATGCTTCACAGTAGGGCTGGTGCCCCCCCCCCCCCCAGCTTCACAAGGGCTGGTTCCCCCCTCCCCCCCCCCCCCCCCCATCTTCCAGTAGGTCTTGTTCGTTTGGCTGCAGCCATATTCTCTCTCCTCCCAAAAACACGAGTTTTGGTTCTACCAAAAGGTTCTGCTTTGGTTTCATCTGACCAATGACATTTTCCAAAACCTCCTGATCATCCAAACCTCTACAAACCCTTTAACGGGCCCGGCATGTACTGGCTTAAGCAGGGGACACGTCTGCCACTGCAGAATCTGAGTCCCTGGCGGCCCCGGACATGTACTGGCTTAAGCAGGGGGACACATCTGGCACTGCAGAATCTGAGTCCCTGGCGGCCCCGGACATGTACTGGCTTAAGCAGGGGACACGTCTGGCACTGCAGGATCTGAGTACCTGGCGGGCCCGGACATGTACTGGCTTAAGCGGGGGGACACGTCATGGCACTGCAGGATCTGAGTCCCTGGCGGTGTAGTGTGTTACTGATGGTAGCCTTTGTTACGTTGGTCCCAGCACTCTGCAGCTCATTCACTAGGTCCCCCGTGTGGTTCTGGGAGTTTTGCTCACCGTTCATGTGATCATTTCATATACAGTACGCACCGCAATACACCGTGTGTTTTGGAACCAAGCACTGATCAGTGCATAATTCCAAAGCACGGGGGGGGGTGGTCCCTGGCCAGCCCCATAGACATGCATTGTCAGTGGTGCGTAAGCGGGGCGAACAATTGACACGTCACTTATCTTCCCCCGCGCGTACAATACGATCATATTGTACGCGCAGGGAGACAACGCGTAATCCATAGCTCTCTATGAGAGTTATAAATTACCGTAACTGCGGCGCACATTTCGGCACGTATAAAGCGCAAAATGTGGCGAAATGCACGGCAAAATAATCCATGTGAACATACCCTAAGGGTCCGTCCACACGACAGTCAGAAATCATAGCGGATTTTAAATACCGACTGTAAAACCCTCCCCATAGACCTCAACTGAAAATCCACTTTGTAGTCCACACGACTAGGATTTTCTAAGGTCGGATTTCTTCAAAAAACAGCGCTCCATAGTGAGAGGCCGCAGAGCGCTCCCCGGAGGAGGGCCGCAATTTCCCCCCGGAGGGGGCCAAAACCCCCCCCCCGGAGGAGGCGCCAGTGCTCCCGGAGTGAGGCGCACAGTGCCCGGAGTAGGCCGCACAGCGCTGCCGGGAGGGGCCGCACAGCGCTCCCAGGAGAGAGGCCGCACAGCGCTCCCGGGAGAGAGGGCCGCAAGCGCCCCCCGGGAGAGAGAGGCCGCACAGTGCTCCCCGGAGAGAGGCCGCACAGCGCTCCCCGGAGAGAGAGGCTGCACAGCGCTCCCAGGAGAGAGGCCGCACAGTGCTCCCAGGAGAGAGGCCGCACAGCGCTCCCCGGAGAGAGGCCGCACAGCGCCCCCCCGGAGAGAGGCCGCACAGCGCTCCCAGGAGGAAGCCGAAAAAAACCTCCCGGAGAGGGGCCGACAGCGCTCCCAGGAGAGAGGGGCCCGACGCGCTCCCAGGAGAGAGGCCGCAAGTGTCCAGGGGGGGGCCCACAGCGCTCCCCGGAGAAGAGGCTGACAGGTCCCCCGGAGGAGGGGCCACACAGCGCTCCCCCGGGGAAGAGGCCGCACAGCCCCCCTCGGAAAAGGGGCCCCGCACAGTGCTCCCAGGAGAAGGCCGACGGTCCCCGGAGAGAGCCGCACATGCTCCGGAGAGGGGGCGCACAGCGCCCCCGGAAGAGGCCCCCGCACAGGCCCCCCGGGGGAAAGAGGCCCCACGGCCCCCCAGGGAGAGGCCGCACAGCCCCCCAGGGAGGGCCCACAGTGCCCCCCGGGAGAAGAGGCCGCACAGCGCCCCCCGGAAGAGGGGCCCGCCAGCGCTCCCCGGGGGGGGCCCCGCCCCGCGCCTCAGGAAAGGGGCCGACAGGCTCCCAGGAAGAGGGCCGACAGCCCCCCCCGGGAAAAGAAGAGGCCGCACAGTCTCCCAGGAGAGAGGGGCCCGCACAGTGCTCCCAGGGAGAGAGGCCGCCCCGCGCCCGGGCCCGGAGGAGGGCGGCACAGCCCCCCAGGAGGGAGGGGGGCACAGCGCTCCCCGGAGAGGGCCGCACAGCCCCCGGAGAGAGGCCGCACAGCGCCCCCCCGGAGAGAGGGGTGCCCCGGCTTTCAGGAGAGAGGGGGCGCCAGGTCCCGGGAGAAAAGGGGCCGCACAGCGCGCCCCGGAGAGAGAGGCGGCACAGCGCTCCCCGGAGAGAGGCCGCACAGCGCTCCCCGGAGAGAGGCCGCACAGCGCCCCCGGAGAGAGAGGGCGCACATGCCCCCGGAGAGAGGGGCCCGCACAGGCTCCCCGGAAGAGGGCCGCACAGCCCCAGAGACGGGCCGCACAGCGCCCCCCGGAGAAAAAAGGGGCCGCACAGCGCCCCCGGAGAGAGAGGCCCACAGCGCCCCCGGGAGGGGGGCCGCACAGCGCCCCCCGGGAGAGGGGCCCGCACACACTCCCAGGAGAGAGGGGCTGCACAGCGCCCCCGGGAGAGGCCGACAGGCCCCCGGAAGAGGCTCCAGCGCCCCCGGAGAGAGGGCCGCACAGCGCCCCGGGAGAGGGGCCGCACGCGCCCCCCGGAGAAAAGGGGCCGACAGGCCCCCCCCCGGAGAGAGGCCGCACAGCGCTCCCCAGAGAGAGGCCGCACAACGCTCCCTGGAGAGAGGCTGCACAGCGCTCCCCGGAGAGAGAGGCTGCACAGCCCTCCCCGGAAGAAGGGCCGCACAGCGCCCCCAGGAGGAGAGGCCGCACAGAGCTCCAGGAAGGGGGCCCGACGCCCCCCCGGGAGAGGGGCCGCCCTGCCCCCAAAGGGGGCGCCAGCGTCCAGGGAGGGGCCCCCACAGCGCTCCCGGAGAGAGAGGCGCCAGCCCCCCGGAGAGAGGCCCGAAACGGCTCCCGGAGGAGAGGCTGCACGCCCCCTCCCGGGGAGAGGCCGCACAGCGCCCCCAGGAGGGGGCCGCCACGCGCCCCGAGAGGGGCCGCACAGCGCCCCCCGGGGGGAAGGCCCCCACAGGCTCCCAGGGAGGGCCGCACAGCGTCCCCCAGAGAGAGGCTGCACAGCGCTCCCAGGAGAGGGGCCCCGACAGCGTCCCCGGAGAGAGGGGGTGCACAGCGCCCCGGGGAGAGAGGGGCCCGACGGGCCTCCCAGGAGGGGCCGCACAGCGCCCCCGGGAGAGAGGCGCACAGGCCCCCCAAGAGGGCCGCACAGGCCCCCAGGAGAGGGGCCCGCCAGGCTCCCCAAGGAGGCCGCACAGCGCCCCCAGGAAAGAGGGCCCCACAGCGTCCCAGGAAGGGGCCCCGCCACGCCCCCAGGAGAGGGGCCGCACGTGCCCCCCGGAGAGAGAGGCCCAAGTGTCCAGGAAAGGGGGCCGCACACGCCCCGGAAAAGGGGCCCCGCAAGTGCTCTTTTGGAGGGCCGCACAGGTCCCGGAGAGAGACCCGCACAGCGCACCCCTGGAGAGAGAGGCCGCCCAAGCGCCCCCCGGAGAGAGAGGCCGCACAGCCCCCCCCCGGAGAGAGGGGCCGACAGGCCCCCGGGAGGAGGGGCCGCACACGGCCCCCGGAGAGAGGCCGCACAGCGCTCCAGGAGGGGCCGCACAGTTCCCCAGGAGAGAGAGCCGCACAGCGCCCCCCGGGAGAGAGAGGCCCACGCGCCCCCCGGAAGGGGGGGGCCGCACAGCGCTCCCCGGAGAGAGAGGCCGCACAGTGCTCCCCGGAGAGAGAGGCCGCACAGCGCTCCCCGGAGAGGAGGCCGACGCGCTCCCGGAGAGAGAGGCGCACAGCCTCCCCAGGAAGGGGCCCACAGTGCTCCCGGAGAGGAGGCCGCACAGCGTCCCAAGGAGAGGCCGCACAGTGCTCCCCGGGGGGAGGCCGCAATGCTCTTGTGAGAGGGCACAGGCCCCCAGGAGAGAGGCCGCACAGCGCTCCCCGGAGAAGGGCCCCCCACAGTGCTCCCGGAGAGAGGCCACCAGGTTTGTAGTCAAGGCGAACGTCCCAGGGGGAAGGACACAGTGCCCCCAGGAGAGAGGCCGACGAGCTCCCCGGAGAGAGCCGCACAGTATTTCCCAGGGAGGGCCCACAACGCCCCCGGGAGAGGGCCCCCCCCAGCGTCCCCGGGAGGAGGGGCCCGCACAGCGCTCCCGGAAAACGACAGCCCCCCCAGGAGAAGGCCGCCACAGTGCTGTAGTGAGAGGCGCACGCCCCCCCCGGAGAGGGGCCGCACAGCCCCCCGGAGAGAGAGGCCGCAAGCGCTCCCCGGGGGAAAGGGGGGCCGAAAGTGCTCCCCGGGAGAGAGGCCCACAGCGCTCCCCCGGGAGAGGGGCCCGCACAGCGCGCCCCGGAGAGGAGGCCGCACAGGCTCCCAGGAGGAGGGCCGCCAGGCCCCCGGGAAAGGAGAGGTCGCACAGCGCTCCCAGGAGAGAGAGGCCGCACAGCGCTCCCCGGAGAGAGAGGCCGCATAGTGCTCCCGGGAGAGAGAGGCCGCACAGTGCTCCCCGGAGAGAGAGGCCGCACAGTGCTCCCAGGAGAGAGGCCGCACAGTGCTCCACGGAGAGAGAGGCCGCATAGCGCTCCCAGGAGAGAGGGCCGCAATGCCCCCGGGAGGAGGGCCGCACAGCGCCCCCCCGGAGAGAGAGGCCGCACAGTGTCCCGGAGGGGGGGCCCGACAGTGCTCTGTAGTGAGAGGTCCCAACGCTCCGGAAAGGAGGCCGACAGCGCCCCCCGGAGAAGAGGCCGACATGCTCCCCGGGAGAGGCCACACAGTGCTCTGTAGTCAGGGGTGCAAGCGCTCCCAGGAGGGGCCCAACGTGTCCCAGGGAGGGGGCCGCACAGAGCTCCCGGGAAGGCCCCCACAGTTCCCAGGAGAGAGGCCGCACAACGCTCCCCAGAGAGAGGCCGCACAGCGCCCCCCGGAGAGAGGCCGCACAGCGCTCCCAGGAGAGAGGCCGCACAAGCCCCCCGGAGAGGGCCCGCACAGGCTCCCGGAGAGGGGCCCGCACAGCGCTCCCAGGAGAGAGGCCGCACAGCGCCCCCTGGAGAGAGGCCGCACAGCGCTCCCCGGAGAGAGGCCGCAAGAGTCCCGGGAGGGGCCGCCGCCTCCAGGAGAGAGGCCGCACAGCGCCCCCGGGAGAAGGGCCGAAGCGCTCCCAGGAGGAGGGCCGCACAGCGCTCCAGGGAGAGAGGGCCCCCACAGCGCCCCCCAGGAGAGGGCGCACAGCGCCCCCGGGAAGAGAGGCCGCACAGCGCTCCAGGGGAGAGAGAAGGGCCGCCAGGCTCCCGGGAGAGAGAGGCCGCACAGAGCTCCCCGGAGAGGGGCCCGCCAGGCTCCCGGAGAGAGGCCGCACAGTGCTCCCAGGAGAGAGGCCGCCATGTCCCAGGAGAGGGCGCACAGCGCCCCCCGGAGGGGGCCGCACAGCGCCCCCCGGAGAGACCCGCCAGCGTCCAGGAGGGGGACCGCCCCCGGAGAGAGGCCCCCCCCGCCTCCCCTGGAGAGAGAGGCCGCACAGCGCCCCCCAGAGAGAGGCCGAAAAGCGCCCCCCCGGGAGGGGCCCGCACATGCTCCCAGGAGGGGGGGGCCCACAGCGCTCCCAGGAGAGAGGCCGCACAGAGCTCCCTGGAGAGAGGCCGCACAGCGCCCCCCTGGGAGAGGGGCCGAAAGCACCCACAGAGAGAGAGGCCGACACGTCCCGGAGAGAGGCGCCAGTGCTCCCAGGGGAGGCCGCACAGCGTCCATGTGAGGGGGGCCCCACAGCGCTCCGGGAGAGAGGCCGCACAGGCCCCCTGGAGAGGCCGCACAGCGCTCCACAGAGGAGGGGCCGCACAGCGTTCCCCCGGAGAGGGCCCGCACACGCCCCCCGGGGAAGGGCCGCAATGCCCCCGGGAGAGAGGCCCACAGCGCTCCATAGGAGAGGGCACAGTGCCCCCAGGGGAGGCCCCCCAAGCGCTCCATAGTGGGGGCCGCACAGTGCCCCGGGAAAAGAGGGCCGCCAGCGCTCCATAGTGAGAGGCGCCAGCGCTCCCAGGAGAGAGGCCCCCCCAAGGCTCATATGAGAGGCCCGCACGCCCCCCCAGGAGAGAGGCCGCAAGTGTTCCAGGAGGGGCCGCACAGCGCTCCAGGAAGAGGCCGCAAGCGCCCCCAGGAAGAGGCCCGCACAGCGCCCCCCCGGAGAGGGGGCGCCACGCTCCCAGGAAGGGGCACGGCCCCCCCGAGAGAGGCCACAGCGCCCCCGGGAAGGGGCCGCCCCGTGCTCCCAGGAGAGAGGCCGCCCAGCCCCATGTGAGAGGCCGCACACGCCCCCCGGGAGAGGCCCGCACGTGCTCCCAGGAGAGAGTCCGACAGCGCCCCCAGGAGGGGGCCCACAGAGCCCCCCCCGGAGAGAGCGGCCGACACGTCCCGGGAGGGGCCGCACAGGCTCCTATTGAGAGGCCGCACAGTGCTCCCAGGAGAGAGGCCGCACAGCGCTCCCCGGAGAAAAGCGCACAGGCTCCCGGGAGAGGCCGCAAAGCGCCCCAGGAGAGAGGCCGACAGCGGCCCCCAGGGGGGAGGCCGCCCCAGCGCTCCATTTGAGAGGTACAGCGCCCCATAGTGGACCCCGCAAGGCCCCCCGGAGAGAGAGGCCACACAGTCCCTCCCCGGGAGAGGGGCACGGGCCCCCCCCCGGAGAGAGGCCGCACAGCGCTCCCATAGAGAGAGGCCGCACAGCGCTCCCCGGAGAGAGAGGCCGCACAGCGCACCCCGGAGAGAGAGGCGCACAGCGCCCCCGGGGGAGAGAGGCCGAACAGGCCCCCAGGAAAAGGGGGCCGACAGCGCCCCCCAGGAGAGAGGTGCCCACCCTCCAGGGAGAGGCCCGCACGCGCTCCCAGGAAGAGGCCGCACACGTCCCGGAGAAAGGGGCACAGGCTCCCGGAGAGAGAGGCCGAACAGCGCCCCCCGGAGGACCCGCACAGCGCTCCCGGAGAGAGGTCCCCACAGGCTCCCAGGGAGGGGCCCGCACAGGTTCCCGGAGAGAGGCCGCACAGCGCTCCACAGAGAGAGAGGCCGCACAGAGCTCCCCGGAGAGAGGCCGCACAGCGCTCCCAGGAGAGAGGCCGCACAGCGCTCCCCGGAGAGAGGCCGCACAGCGCTCCCAGGAGAGAGGCCGCACAGCGCTCCCAGGAGGGGCCCCGCACACGCCCATATGAGGGCCCCCCAAAGCGCCCCATGTGAGAGGCCCCGCACAGCCTCAATATTTAGGGCCGACAGCAGTCAATAGTTAGAGGGCCGCGCTCAATAGTGGGGCCCGCACGACTCAAGTGAGAGGCCGCACAGCGTAAAGTGGGGCCCACAGCGCTCCCAGGAGGAGGCCGCACGGGCCCCAGGAGGCCGCACAGCGCCCCCGGGAGAGGGCTGCACAGCCCCCCGGGAGACAGCCGGGGGGCATTTGGGGGGGGGGGGGGGGGGGGGGCCCCGCTCCATAGTGAGAGGCCGCACAGCGCTCAATAGTGAGAGGCCGCACAGCACTCAATAGTTAGAGGCCGCACAGCGCTCCATAGTGAGAGGCTGCACAGCACTGTAAGGGGGGGGCCCGCACGCATGTACAGGGGGGGGCCCCGCACAGTCTGTCAGGGGAGGCCCGCACGCACTGACGGGGGAGGCTGCGCAGCACTGTACGGGGGGAGGCCCACAGCTTGTCAGGGGGGGGCCCGCACAGCAGGGGGGAGGCCGCACAGCACGTACGGGGACCCCGAAATGCACTGGGGGAGGCCAACAGCTTTGTACAGGGGGGGGCCGCAATGCCTGGGGGGGGGCCCGCGCAGAACGTAAGGGGGGGCCGCAATCCCTTGGGGGGGGGCCACACAGTTTGTACAGGGGGAGGCCGCGCAGCATGTCAGGGGGAGGCCCGAAATGCACTGGGGGAGGCCCGCGCAACTGTACGGGGGGGGGGGGCCCCCCTCAGGGGGGGAGGCCAACGCTTGTCCCAGGGGGAGGCCCCAGCCTGTACAGGGGAGGCCGCAATCCCCTGGGGGGGCCCGCACGTTGTACAGGGGGAGGCCCGCACGCTCTGTACAGGGGGAGGCCGCACAGCACTGTCGGGGGAGGCCGCAATGATGGGGGGGGGCCGCCAGCACTGTACGGGGGGAGGCCGCAATGCCGGGGGGAGGCCGCACGCTTGTACAGGGGGGCCCCCCAGTTTTAAAGGGGGGGGCCCGCACAGCACTGTACAGGAGGGGTCCGGCGCAGCACTGTACAGGGGGAGGCCGAAATGCACTGGGGGAGGCCGCACAGCTCTGTACAGGGGGAGGCCGCACAGCTCTGTACAGGGGGGAGGCCGCACAGCTCTGTACAGGGGGAGGGCGCACAGCTCTGTACAGGAGGAGGCCGCACAGCATTGTACATCGGGAGGCCCAACAGCAATGTACAGGGGGAGGCCGCACAGCACTGTACAGGGGGGGGGCCGCACAGCACTGTACAGGGGGAGGCCGCGCAGCACTGTACAGGAGGAGGCCGCACAGCACTGTACAGGGGGAGGCCGCACAGAAACTGTACAGGAGGGGCCGCGCAGCACTGTAACGGGGGGAGGCCGCAATGCACGGGGGAGGCCGCACAGCATGTACAGGGGGAAGGCCGCAAAAGCTCTGTACGGGGAGGCCGCGCAGCACTGTACAGGGTGAGGGCACACCTCTGTACAGGGGGAGGCCGCACAGCACTGTACAGGGGGTGGCCGCACAGCACTGTACAGGGGGAGGCCGCGCAGCACTGTACAGGCGGAGGCCGCAATGCACAGGGGGAAAGGCCGCAATGCACAGGGGGAGGCCGCACAGCACTGAAACCGGGGAGGCCGCACAGCTCTGTACAGGGGAGGCCCGCGCCAGCACTGTACCGGGGGAGGCCGCGCAGCTCTGTACAGGGGGAGGCCGCGCAGCGCTGTACAGGGGGAGGCCGCAATGCACTGGGGGAGGCCGCACAGCTCTGTACAGGGGGAGGCCGCGCTGCCCTGGGGGAGGCCGCACAGCTCTGTACAGGGGGAGGCCGCGCAGCTCTGTACAGGGGGAGGCCGCGCAGCACTGTACAGGGGGAGGCCGCGCAGCACAGTACAGGGGGAGGCCGCAATGCACTGGGGGGGCCGCACAGCTCTGTACAGGGGAGGACCGCGCAGCACTGTCAGGGGGAGGCCGCAATGCACTGTACAGGGGGAGGCCGCGCAGCCAAAAATAGTACAGGGGAGGCCGCGCAGCACTGTACAGGGGGAGGCCGCAATGCACTGGGGGAGGCCGCACAGCTCTGTACAGGGGGAGGCCGCGCAGCACTGTACAGGGGGAGGCCGCGCAGCACTGTACAGGGGGAGGCCGCTCTGCACTGTACAGGGGGAGGCCGCAATGCACTGGGGGAGGCCGCACAGCTCTGTACAGGGGGAGGCCGCAATGCACTGGGGGAGGCCGCACAGCACTGTACAGGGGGAGGCCGCACAGCTCTGTACAGGGGGAGGCCGCGCAGCACTGTACAGGAGGGGCCGCGCAGCGTTGTACAGGGGGAGGCCGCACAAGCACTGTACGGGAGGGAGGCCGCACAAGCACTGTACAGGGGGAGGCCGCACAGCTTTTTAAACAGGGGGAGGCCGCGCAGCACTGTACAGGGGGAGGCCGCACACAACTGTAACAGGAGGAGGCCCGCACAGCACTGTACAGGGGAGGCCGAAATTTGACTGTGGGAGGCCGACAGCACTGTACAGGGGGGGGGCCCGAAATTTGCACTGGGGGGGCCGACAGCACTGTACAGGGGGAGGCCCGCAATGCACTGGGGGGGGGCCGCACAGCACTGTACAGGGGGAGGCCGCACAGCACTGTACAGAGGGAGGCCGCACAGCACTGAACAGGAGGGCCGCGCAGCACTTTTACAGGGGAGGCCGCCCCGCACTGTACAGGGGAGGCGCACAGCACTGTCCCGGGGGAGGCCGCACAGCTCTGTCCCGGGGGAGGCCGCCCAGCTCTGTACAGAGGGAGGCCGCAATGCACAGGGGGAGGCCGCTCAGCACTGTACAGAGGGAGGCCGCACAGCACTGTACAGGCGAGGCCGCACAGCTCTGTACAGGGGGAGGCCGCACAGCACTGTACAGGGGGAGGCCGCACAGCACTGTACAGGGGGAGGCCGCACAGCACTGTACAGGAGGGGCCGCGCAGCACTGTACAGGGGGAGGCCGCACAGCACTGTACAGGGGGAGGCCGAAATGCACTGGGGGAGGCCGCACAGCACTGTACAGGGGGAGGCCGCACAGCACTGTACAGGGGGAGGCCGCACAGCACTGTACCGGGGGAGGCCGCAATGCACAGGGGGAGGCCGCAATGCACAGGGGGAGGCCGCACAGCACTGTACAGGGGGAGGCCGCGCAGCACTGTACAGGGGGAGGGGCGCAGCTCTGTACAGGGGGAGGCCGCACAGCACTGTACAGGGGGAGGCCGCACAGCACTGTACAGGGGGGGCCGCACAGCACTGAAACCGGGGGAGGCCGCCCAGCTCTGTACAGGGGGGCCGCACAGCTCTGTACGGGGGGAGGCCGAAAGGGCACGGGGGGAGGCCGCACACCACTGTACAGGGGGAGGCCGCACAGCACTGTACCGGGGGAGGCCGCAATGCACAGGGGGAGGCCGCACAGCACTGTACAGGGGGAGGCCGCACAGCACTGTACCGGGGGAGGCCGCGCAGCTCTGTACAGGGGAGGCCGCACAGCACTGTACAGGGGGAAGGCCGCGCAGCACGGTACCGGAGGAGGCCGCGCAGCACTGCACAGGAGGAGGCCGCACAGCTCTGTACAGGGGGGAGGCCGCACAGCTCTGTACAGGGGGAGGCCGCACAGCACTGTACAGGGGGGGCCCGCACAGCTCTGTACAGGGGGGCCGCACAGCACTGTACAGGGGGGCCGAAACAGCACTGTAAGGGGGGGCCGCGCAGCACTGTACAGGGGGAGGCCGCGCAGCACTGAACAGGGGGAGGCCGCACAGCACTGTACAGGGGGAGGCCGCACAGCTCTGTACAGGGGGAGGCCGCACAGCACTGCACAGGGGGAGGCCGGCAGCACTGTACAGGGGGAGGCCGCCCAGCTATGTACAGGGGGAGGCCGCACAGCACTGTACAGGGGGAGGCCGCACAGCTCTGTACAGGGGGAGGCCGCACAGCTCTGTACAGGAGGAGGCCGCAATGCACAGGGGGAGGCCGCACAGCACTGTACAGAGGGAGGCCGCACAGCACTGTACAGGCGAGGCCGCACAGCTCTGTACAGGGGGAGGCCGCCCCACATGTACAGGGGGAGGCCGCACAGCAACTGTACAGAGGGAGGCGCACAGCAACTGTACAGGAGGGGCCGCGCAGCACTGTACAGGGGAGGCGCAAGCACTGTACAGGGGGAGGCCGAAATGCACTGGGGGAGGCCGCACAGAAACTGTAACAGGCGAGGCCGCACAGCTCTGTACAGGGGGAGGCCGCACAGCCTGACGGGGGGAGGCCGCACAGCACTGTCCCGGGGAGGCCGCAATGCACAGGGGGAGGCCGCAATGAAACAGGGGGGGCCCGCACAGCACTGAAACCGGGGGAGGCGCGCAGCACTGTACAGGGGAGGCCGCGCAGCTCTGTACAGGGGGGGCCGCACAGCACTGTACAGGGGGAGGCCGCACAGCACTGAAACAGGAGGAGGCCGCACAGCATTGTACAGGGGGAGGCCGCGCAGCTCTGTCCAGGGGGGGGGGGCCGCGCAGCACTGAAACCGGGGGAGGCCGCGCAGCTCTGTACAGGGGGGGGCCGCACGTCTGTAAGGGGAGGCCGCAATGCACAGTGGGAAGCCGCACAGCACTGTACAGGGGGAGGCCCGCACAGCACTGTACAGGGGGAGGCCGCAATGCACAGGGGGAGGCCGCACAGCACTGTACAGGGGGAGGCCGCACAGCACTGTACCGGGGGAGGCCGCGCAGCTCTGTACAGGGGGAGGCCGCACAGCTCTGTACAGGGGGAGGCCGCACAGCTCTGTACAGGGGGAGGCCGCACAGCACTGTACAGGGGGAGGCCGCACAGCTCTGTACAGGGGGAGGCCGCACAGCTCTGTACAGGGGGAGGCCGCACAGCACTGTACAGGGGAGGCCGCACAGCACAGTACAGGAGGAGGCCGCACAGCACTCTACAGGGGAGGCCGCACAGCACTGTCCCAGGGGGAGGCCGCGCAGCACTGTAGAGGGGGAGGCGCGAAAGCACTGAACAGGGGAGGCCGCACAGCACTGTACAGGGGGAGGCCGCACAGCTCTGTACAGGGGAGGCCGCGCAGCACATGCACAGGGGGAGGCCGCGCAGCACTGTACGGGGGAGGCCGCACAGCTCTGAAACAGGGGGGGGCCGCACAGCACTGTACAGGGGAGGCCGCGCAGCACTGCACGGGGGGAGGCCGCGCAGCACTGTACAGGGGGGGCCCCGCACAGCTCTGTACTGCGGGAGGCCGCACACCAGTGTCCCGGGGAGGCCGCACAGCACTGTACAGGGGGAGGCCGCACAGCACTGTACAGGGGGAGGCCGCGCAGCACTGTACAGGGGGAGGCCGCACAGCTCTGTACAGGGGGAGGCCGCACAGCTCTGTACAGGGGGAGGCCGCGCAGCACTGTACAGGAGGAGGCCGCGCAGCACTGTACAGGGGGAGGCCGCACAGCTCTGTACAGGGGGAGGCCGCACAGCACTGTACAGGGGGAGGCCGCATAGCACTGTACAGTGGGAGGCCGCGCAGCACTGTACAGGGGGAGGCCGCACAGCACTGTACAGGGGGAGGCCGCACAGCACTGTACAGGGGGAGGCCGCGCAGCACTGCACAGGGGGGAGGCCGCGCAGCTCTGTACAGGGGGAGGCCACGCAGCGCTGTACAGGGGGAGGCCACGCAGCTCTGTACAGGGGGAGGCTCATCTCTCCAGGTTTTGTGTGAATGGCGCATCCATAGTGCGCCTGCTGCAGAGCTCAGCTCCATTCACACACGTCTCCTCCGCCTCCCTCCCCCCTACGCTCTTATGAATGAGATCGCCCGCCCCTCTCCACTGGTGACGTCACACCTCATTGATGGCGCTTATTGGCTGCGCGCCCGGCGCTTTCATTCAGTAAACAGAGACAAGATGGGCGCGTCCAAGCGGTGAGGTGGGAGGAGGGGCGGCGAGCACGAGACGCAGATGAATAAATGAGGCTTGGGACAAAGAAGCTGCAGACAAAGGAGACGCACGGCGGCCGTGCTGTTATCCTGAATGGCCGCACACACTCACACAAATACAAACATATATACACACAAATACATTCATATACACATCTGCATACACACATACATATACACTCACATATATACACACACATACACCTAAATATACACTCACAAAATTACCAAATACACCTAAATATACACCCCGTATATATACAAACACCTGTAAATACACAAATACGTACATATACACCTAAAAATACACATACATATACCTATATATATTCAAATACATTCATATACACCTACATAACAAAACCCCATATAATACAAATAAATAATAACACATCACATACACACCAAAAAATACATTCATTTACACCTACATATACACACACCTATATATATAAAAATTATATATATTAATTATATATATAAAATAAATATAATATATTACAAATACATTCATATACACGTCTACATACACACATACATACACATCTACATATGCATACAGACCTACATATATATATCCACACATACATATACACCTATATACAGATACATATACACCTATATACACATACTTACATATACATATACACCTACATATACACACACATATATATATACAAATACATACATATACTCATCTACATACACACACATATACAAATACATTCATATACACCTACATATACACACAACTATATATATACAAATACATACATATACATATCTACATACACACACACATACAAATACATTCATATACACGTCTACATACATACACATCTACATATGCATATAACCTACTTTAATATACCACACAAATATACCCTTATACACATACATACATATACACCTATATACAGATACATATATACCTATATCACATCTTACAAAACACATAATCTTTAAAACACCTACAATAACATACATTTTTATACCCCCTATATACAATACATTCACCTTATACCATACTTACATAAACCACATTAATGTAAAACTTACACCTACTTTTTAACATATATATATACACACACACAAATACACTCATATACACACCTGCATACACATTCGCACATACATACATATCCATATACCTACATCCACACTGTGTTATGTTAACACTATATGCCTACACAACAGTGGAAACCTCCACTCGCTCTGTTTTGGCTGCTCTGGAGCTCAGTGCATCGCCGCCTTTGTTGCATGCAGCTTGAATGTTATGCTGAACGCTACAAAAATGAAAGCTGTGCTGTGATTGGTTGCTACGGGCAATTTGTAGGAATCTCTGTTTCTCGGGTCCAAAGCAGCACAGAGTGTTTTTCTTGTTGGTTTAATACGAAGTCTTTAATAAAGAACATCTGTGTCCGTCCACTTGGCACGTGGGTTCTGGGGTACTAAGTGCTTGTCCGTCCAGGAGGTTATAAAATGATTAAAAAAAGCACCTCACCTTTAAGGGGCTGTCCGCTAAAATATATATATTATGTTTTGGGGGCCCACAGTGGTCCAAAAAGAAAAAAAAATGTAAGTGTTGCTCCCAAGTTTCCGGCGAGTCGCTCCTCTTGACTTCTGGGTTCTCACCCCTGACACAGGGGTAAAGCCCAATGGAGCACGACCCCTAGCGTGTCACAGGGAAACCGGGAAGATGATAGGAGGGATGCGGGGAAGCTCCCATACGGGGGAGGCTGTGTTCCCCATTCTGTTCTATGGGAGTTCCAGTACGGGGGAGCTCTGTGTTCTGCTTCTGTTCAGGGGATTTCCCAGTCAGGGGAGCGCTGTGTTTCTTTCCTTTCTTTTCTATGGGAGTTCCCAGTACAGGGAGAGCTGTGTTCTCTCCTTCGTTCTATGGGATTCCCCATACAGGCGAGCGTTTGTTTCTCCCATTCTGTTCAGGGATTTCCCCCAGTACGGGGAGCGCTGTGTTCCCCCCCA
>JAODAL010019818.1:0-71008 GCA_025379985.1 Phyllomedusa bahiana | reverse complement strand
GGGGTTTTTGGACGGGAAAAATTATTAACAGGGGGAAATTTTTTGAACAGGGGGAAATTATGACAGGAATAAATATATTAACAGGGGGAAATTATTAAACGGGGGAAAAATTGATGAACGGGAAAAAATTTTATTAACGGGGGGAAATTTGATGAACGGAATAAATATATTAACCGGGGAAAAATTTATAAACAGGGGAGATTATGAACAGAGAAAGGCCATTAACGATTTTTGATGACCCAATTGGGACAGGAGTATTCCCCGGGGAGAAGAAGTCAACAGGAAGGAAATCCCCAGGTATCAAGTTTCATCGATTTTGGGTTTTCTCCCCCACAACTGAAAATTTAGAAACATTGTGACAGACGATGAAAAAAAACATGGTTTCCGCGCTGCGTAGGGGAGGGCGGGCCCATGCTCCCTGAAAGGCATACATGTTAATCGGGGTTGTTCAAGTCTTAAACCCACTGCCAAGACATTTTTAAAAATTTGGCCGGAAAAACTGCATCCACAGCCGTTGTCCCCTGCCAAGCACACCCTCCTTAAGCTCGTGGCAGCCGGCCTCCCCCAAATGTCTTCCCAACATGTGGAGGCTGGAATTCCAACATTTGGATATGTCCACATATCAATGTAATATCCAAAGTTTGGAATTCCAGCCTCCATATGTTGGAATGACTATGAACAGAGAAAGTCTAATTAATATTTTTTGATGTCCAAGCAAAAAGGAGTACACCCCTTGTTTTTAAAGTGGCCCAGTGGCAGTTATGCTTTGACACCTGCCTTTGCTCGGGCCCTTTTCATGCGGAACGTTTTTTGTCAGTCGCCGGCTAAGAGATATTAACGCATTCCACTGTTCAGTTGTACGGACAGCAGTAGTGGATCCCACGGGACCCCCGCAAGTATGGAAATAGCCACGCCAGGGAGGGGGGTCAAAGTGGGTTTCCTTTTCACTAGAGCCTCCCCGAAAAGGGGGTGGACTTACTGCGGCGGGGTCTACCGGGTATACCCTGACGGGGGGGAAACTTGCTTGGGGGTGGAACCCAAAGGTGTAGGAGGTAAAAAATTTTGTAAGGCCAAACTGGGGAGTCAGGAAATGTAAGGTAGGCCAGCGGCAGGATCGTGGTCAAGGGACGGAGTCAATAGGTACGGTACACGGATATGACAGACGAGGCTGAAGGAAACTTTCGCTATAGGCTCTAAAAATTATTAGTGTAAAAGGTAAAGAGGTTTGAATCAATATTGTGTTGTAGTTATTATAAAATCCAATTTTTTTCCCCTTATAAGGGATTTCAGCTGAGAGAACCCATTTTGTGGAGAATGATGCACAAATTTTATGAAAGAGCTAAGATGGTTTAGGATGTGACTAATTGTTATTGTTTCCTCAAAATGTACCTCCGGCTATTGTCTCCCTTTCCTGAAGGTTTTGTTTTACTCGGAAAATTTACCCGAATCTTGGTGAAGCAAACCCAGAGATTTTTCCCCAGAGACAATTTGGACCAATAAAAGTTTAAAAGCTGCCCAAATTTGGACATACATCCTTCCTCTCTTCTCTATTGGCCTGGGGGGCTTTTTGATTACAGTTATAAAATATGTGTGTAAGGCTTTTTTATTGTCAGAACGTTTTGGAACATTGTATTTTTTAAGAACCCCCGGTCGGGCCCTTTTTATCGGGCCGCAGTTCCCCTGGTCGGGGATTTGGGTTTACGGTGACAACGGGTGAAGGAAACGAACCCCAAAAATTTTTAGTAGTATTATTTTTTTATAGTCTTGGGGGGGTTGTGTGGGAGACTTTTCCATTACAAAGCGTAAAGGTTTTAAAACAAGCTTTCAAATTGGACACCGGGGAAAAAGTTCAGCAAACTTTTCCTTTTACCACCTTGTTTCGTTCATAAACAATGAACGTTTTTAAAATTGCTTTTTTAAAAACGACTTTAAATCTGTGTGGAGTAAATTTGTTCCACCGTAACAGGGGGGGTTTCCAGAAGGACGGTTTTTTTTTTTTCTGAAAGTTAAACTTTTAAACATTCCCTTTTTCATACTAAAAGAAGTTCAAAAAACCCCAGTTTTTTCAGCATTTGCTTTTGCTTCTTTTTTTTTTCTGTCCCATTCCAGTTTTTTTAATAATTCAATCAAAAGGGCCAAATGCAAAAAAAAAGCACCAAAAAATTTTCCGTAGTTATGGTCTCCTTCAGTTAAGTTCCATACGATGCATTTGAAAAAACTGGTTAACGCAGAAAAGGATTCAAAACCCCCCCCCCGTTTTTATCTTCTAGTTTTGATGTCATCTGTTCCTCAAACCGTCTTGGGATTTCGAGGTGACCGTTTTGGCCCCCAAAAAAACTCCCTGCCCTTCCCCATCAAAACTGAAGAAGCAGTGGTGTCTGCCCCCCCCTCTTGTTGCCAAGTACTGCTGGGCTTCCTCAAATTTTTGTCCTCCTGTATAAAGGCGCTGAGCCCGACCAATATAGTTTCTGGGTGAGGGACCTGAAAAGGGGGCAGAGGCGGGTTGGGAAAGGGGAGGGGTGTGACCTGTTCCGGGCCCGCCAAAATAAGAATTGTATCTCACGAACCCCCCGATGTTGGCTAGGGTTGCAAATTCATCTGGGATGAAGTTGATGACCTACTCAACCCAAAAAGAACCCTTGGGTTGGGATCAACCACGCCGATAGATGACACCGGCGTTTGGGGTCCTGAGCACCCCCGCTGGACTCCGGTTTTCTGTGCTTTCAAACCCTTTCCTGCTCAGGAATGTTTTTGCCCACTGCCACTCGCATGTGAAAAGCCTGCCACCTCTTTCTGACATACGGTTTTTTAAAAAAATTTACAGACTCTGTTTAAAGGATATCGTATAGATAAATGCACACCCGGGATTTGACTCCAAATGAACCCCCTAAAAAGCCGGGTAACCGTTGGATATAAATTGTGCTCCACAAATGGCCAGGAAAAATGTACTTGTATGTGCCGTTTAAAAACACGGTGTATTTTACTAAATATAAAAGCACAAGCAGGCTTAATTAACCTTCGGATATGAATTATGCTACATTAAAAATTTCTTCTTTGGCGTTGAAAAAGAACGTTTCTTTTAGTGACCACAACAGCAGAACAACGCTTAATTAACCCTTGGATGTAAATTGCGCAAGAGAAATGAGCGACCAAAAATTACCAGCTTTGTAGCGTTTTAAAACGGCGTCTATTTTACGGAACACAACAACAGAAAAACGCTTAATTAGCCTTAGGATATGAATTATGCTAAAGGCAAAATTTCTTCTTTGGCGTTGAAAAACAACGTTTCTTTTAGTGACCACAACGGCAGAAAAACACTTAATTAACCCTTGGATCTAACTTGCGCAAAAGAAATGAACAGCCAAAAATTAAGCGGTATTTGGATTGTAAAAACGCTGTTTCTTTAACTGAATACAACAGCATCAACAGGCTTAGATAACCCTTGGATATTCAATGTGCTCAAGAACTGAGCAGATAGCATTAAAATGTATATGCAGCTGAATTGGACGCACACTGGACTTCAATTCCAATACCCCACAAAATCAAAATTAGAACGTAAGAGAAGCAGTCTGTGAGAAAAGCTGTGACACCCCCAAAAGTCGCTGTATAAATTTGGTTCTTTAGTGTGAGATCTCAGCAGCAGCAGCTTCACAACACAGCACAGTAAGAGGAGTGTGAACTGCCAGTGTCGCGTCCGGCTTATATAGTGCGGTGACGTCACAGAATCCCACTGGTCTCTGATTGGCTTCAGCTCTGCATATGTCATTTAGGCTACTCCTTTCTTCCTTCCAGAGTTCTTTGCCCCATGTAACGCCATGTGCTGGCACCCATTTTGTCAATTAAAAACACGCTTCGTTCCTGCAAATAACCCCAAACTTCGACTACGTTCAGAATCGAAGTTTTCCTGAAATTCTAAACGAATTCCACTTCGTTAGAATCGATTCGCCCATCTCTATTGCCAACTGTAATTAAGATCTGACACCCACCACTCTTCACGCTATTTTGATTTATCGGTGTGCCCAACTGCATGAAGGAGTGAAAGAGAAAACTCATGCACAGTGTATTGACTCTCTGATTTTAGGATATGCAGCCACCCCTGATACAGGTTTCTCAGAAGATCTGTAAAGTATATGCTAAATATCTGATTTTTGAGCAAGTGGTGTAGCCTGGAGCAGCGGAACTGTTTGGTTACTGCACCACTTTGCCTCTTGGTCTTTTCTGTTCCATGATAAAAAGGGCACCCCTATATACCATTGGGACCAGGGGAGCTGCTGAACCAGTGAGTACCCCCGGGTGGTGGTGGGTTATCTCTACTAACATCCCATCTCCTCTGAACTACTTTGGCTCCTGGTCTTGTATGCACCACCACAACAAGGGCACACCTATACACTGTTGGGACCAGGAAAGCAGTTAAAATAGTGAGTGCCAGTTAGATGAAAAAAGACACTTAGTAGAAAGAAAGAAGAAAGAAATCCATCAGGTGCATCCTTCGCTACTCCACCAACTCCAGCGAAACAAGAGAGGTTTGATTGAGACCAAGTCATCATGATGGAACATCTGACCACTACTCCTATTCTCTGCTCTGCTATCTCTGGGATGCTGAAAAAACATCTCTGATCATATGGACACAATTTTCTCAACTAAGAACTAAGAAGCCCATTGATGCCTATTTTACTTAAAGAAGATTTAAATTATCAGAAAAAACGGTTTGCAATAAGTGCGAGACGTAGCGTTGCCTGAGAGGAGAGGTGTTGAGGAAGGCTCACACAGCATGGACGCTGACTAGAAACAAGTGTGACATGGACTGGATCTCCTATGCTTAAATGCAGTGTAAAGGAGTCACTACAATGAACAACCAGGTGAATGAAACTTGTGAATGAGTAAAAGTATAGTGTGAAATTTGCTTGCACTGGACATTCAAGTTTTTATGTAAAGTTTGAATAAATGTCATACGTTTTATATTACGGAGAATTGCCGTGTTATATATACCGTCAGCAACAGGATTCGTGTTATGTTGATTAGCAGGTGGGGGCCTGCAGCTACGGTATAACCTGGGTTGTCCATTAACAAAGGTGCGTTGCCTAATGAATATATAGTCAAGGACAGAAGCACACATGCAGGGGAGTATATACCACTACTGCCACCAATTATGAAAGAAAAGACACAAGCAACAGAGATGCAATACCACAATTTGTTGCATTTACACACATGCCCTTCTCATGTGTGTGCGTCGGCGCGATCGCAAAGATACATCAAAATTATCCCTAAACATTCCACACACCAATGAGGACAAACGCTGCTACCACATGTCGAATATAGGAGATATTACCTGTCACCATGCACTCTCAGCTCTCAGCAACCATTAGTTCTCTACAGAGATGATAAGGTTCTTAAGAGCAAGGTTTAGGCTTTATTGTACAGGTACAGAAAAATAAAGAATAATAGACATACATAAAATGTATAAAGAGAGTTACAGAAATAAAAGGGATAAGATAAAGAAAACAGACCTTTTACCAACTGGATCTGGGACAGATCCTGCTGAGGAGCATTAAAGATAATGGACAAATCCTACATTGTGGTTGTATCTCAGCAAGATTCCCTCATCCTCTCTTCTTTCCAAGGTCACAGTAGAAAACATTAGATGATTTTGCATCTAACGTGACTGGGTAAATGAACAGGAAGGATGCAAACCATAAAGGTGATGGTAAAGTCAGAGTCCCTCTTGTGGTTATGAAATCATGTAAACCACTTTAATCCTATCCTGAGTGGAACTCCTGAATATAGAGTACAAAATTAGTGCTTATCAAATGGTTTGAGAAAAGTAATTCTTGAGCCAAACTAAGCTTTTTACAGTTCGTTCAAGAAAAAAATCACGTTTGAGATGTGTGCCTGACATGCCATTTTTAGCTTCACTTTTAGTTGCTTCCTACACTTTTGGTGGCCATCCAATCAGTGCACAGCACAGAGGAGTGTCAAAAACAACACCACTGAGTGTGTAGGGATCTCATTGGCCGCTAACATCACATGGCCCTGTTATATTTGTTATATAATTATGTTATGTATATTTCACTGTATTTCCTTATGAACACCATTTCCAGCTCACTCTCTGTACTGAACGCACTGCTCTCTGCTTGCTTGCATGCATGCAGGCACACGATTTATCAGCAATTTTAGACAGGAAAAGCTGTTATTTAGATTAGTTAGGGAGTTTTGTATTTCTGGCTGCATCTTTCCCATCTTTATTCTGAGTGCCCAAAAATTCATTTTTGCTGTTTTGGGGGTCCAGCTATTGCAGAAGACACCAACAGCAAATCTGCTATAGAAAGAAATCGATTTCAAATACTGATTTCTTGCTGCACATTTTTTCGAGTGCCCAAAAGTTCATTTTTCCAAGTTTTTGGGAACAGTAAGTGCAGAAGACAGCATTAGCAAATCTCCAATAGAAAGAAATCTATGTAAAATACAGGTTCCTTGATATAAATTTTATTGAGCGTCCAAAAGGTCATTTTTGCTATTTTGGGGGTCCAGCTACTGTAGAAGACACCGTTAGCAAAGGTTCTCTAGAAAGAATTCTATTTAAAATGCTAATTGCTTCTTGAACCTGTTATTGAGGGTTCAAAAGGTCATTTTTGCTGTTTTGGGGGTCATCTCCTGCAGAAGACACCATTAGCAAATGTCCTATAGAAAGAAATCTATGTAAAATACAGGTTACTTTATATAACATTTACTGAGTGTCCAAAAGGTCATTTTTGCTGTTCTGGGGACACCATTAGCTTTTCACCAGCTTCAAAAGCAACCTGAAAACCCATCTTTTTAGGATAGCCTATAAACTTTAGTACCCCTGCTGTCACTAGACCCTCCACAAACATGTCTGCCCCCACTTTCTGTCTCTTTCCCCGTTCCTTGTAAATTGTAAGCCTTCGCTGGCAGGGTTCTCTTTCCCTCTGTGCCAGTTGATTGTCAAATACTGTCAACATTGAACTTGTTTGACTTATGTTATGTTTGTAACTCTCTTGAATGTACAGTGCCCTGGAATCAATGGCTCCATGCCTTAGAGAAAGCGTTATGGAGTGTTATCGTCTTGCCTTGTTTCTGACCGCTAGCTACGTTCCTCGACTACGAACCTTCGCTGCCTGCCCTGACCTGTCTGCCCGTCCACGACTATGATTCTTGTTTTACGATTCGGTACCTCATTGCACCTCGGCTGCCACCACAAGCTCATCGCGCCAGGGGTAGCGACCTGGTAGGACTCCCGCCGCAGCAAGTCCATCCCGCTTTGTGGCAGGCTCTGGTGAATGCTTAGACCCCGCTCCCTGGCATGGTTGTTACCACCACTTGTGGTGGTCCAGCGGATCCACTATCCCGGCCGTTACAGTTAAATCTCACATACATTGTCGCTCAGCAGTCGCAGCAGATCCCGCACAGGCACAACATTTGGCTCAGCTGTCCGACATGGTGTGGCAACTCGTCTCAGCAGCAGCCGCTACCTCCGCCTGTGGTCCCTCCTATGCCTCCTGTCCCATCAGCAACCGTGGGTCCCAAGCTAGGCTACCACTACCAGCTAAGTTTGACAGAGACCCGAAGCTCTGCGAGGGTTTCATCACCCAGTGCTCCATGCACGTTGAACTGATGGCCGATCTGTTCCTCACGGAAAGATCTAAAGTGGCGTTCATGGTTAGTCTACTATCCAGGAAGGCCCTGGCTTGGGCAACCCCTCTCTGGGACAGGAACGACCCCGTGACAGCAGACCAACAGGCCTTCCTCCAAGAATTCCTCAGCGTCTTCGAGAAACCAGCACGTGCGTCATCTTCAGAGATGGTGCTCCTGAGTCTTCGCCAGGGCGATTCCTCCGTGGGAGACTATGCTGTTCAATTCCGTATCCTGGCCTCGGAACTATCCTGGAACAACGCCGCTCTCTGCGCCACATTCAAGAAGGGTCTGTCCAGCACAGTAAAAGATGCACTGGCAGCTAGAGACCTTCCGTCCTCTCTGAGCGAACTCATCCACCTGGCCACCCGCATTGATGTATCTTTCGCCGAGAGACAGGAGGAGCTCCACCAAGAACGAGACGATATAAGTTCCCGCTGTTTGCCTCGACTGGCTCCCGTGTTCCAGAGGCCTCCGATGCCATTGCCACAGACTCCCAGTAAGCAACCCATGCAGGTTGTCCGGGCCCACTTGTCGGAGCAGGAGCTGTCTCGCCGTCGGGCGGAGAACTTATGCCTCTACTGTGCCAGTCCGGACCATTTCCACAGAGGTTATCCACAACGCCCCCAGCGTCCAGGAAACGCTCGCACCTAGGTCACGTAGGAGAGGCGACCCTAGGTGCTAGTTCTTCCTCTCCACGTTTAACGATGCTGGTAGAGGTCTTGACGGATGCTGGTCTCTCGTTCCGGGTTCCTGCCTTCCTGGACTCTGGGTCAGCCGGGAACTTCATCCACGCCTCCCTGGTATTCCAATATCGTCTCCCGGTGGTTCGGCTGGAGAAGCCTCTCTTGATTTCATCAGTCAGTGGGGAGCTCCTGAGTGACTCCATTCAGTACATAACCATGCCTGTGTCCCTCCACGTGGGGGCTCTGCACAAGGAGAAGATTACATTCCACGTACTGCCTCTTTCCTCCTCGACGATCCTTTTGGGGCTTCCGTGGCTGCAACGTCATGCCCCTACGCTCGACTGGAGGCCAGGCGAGGTCTTGCGTTGGGGACCGGAATGTCAGGATCTCTGTCTGGTAACACCCCGCCTGGTTCACACCACTTCTCCACAGTCGCCTCCCAGGCCTCTGCCAGGCCTGCCAGCGGAGTACCAGGACTGTGTGGACGTGTTCTCGGAGACGCAGGCTGAGACGCTATCACCCCAACTGCCCGATAGATCTCCTCCCGGGAGCCAGTCCTCCTCGGGGGAGGGTCTATCTGCTATTTGTGCCCAAGACTCAAGCCATGTCAGCTTACATATAGGAGAATCTGCAGAAGGGCTTTATACGCAAGTCCTCCTCTCCTGCCGGAGCTGATGCAGAAATTTGCTGGTAATTGCTGTTGTATTTTATAGGTGCAAAAAACACCTTTTATTATCCGTACACAATTTAATTAGTTTTTTTTTTCACTTTGGTGCAGGCCATTTTTGTTCGAAGACCCACCTTCTACATACATTAGGATACAGAAATTTGCTAGTAATTGCTGTTGTATTTCATAGGTGCAATAACCACCTTTTACTATCTGTACACAATTGAATTACGTGTTTTTCACTTTGGCGCAGGACATTTTTGTTCAAAGACCCACCTTGTACTTACATTAGGATGCAGAAATTTGCTAGTAACTGCTGTTGTATTTCATTGGTGCAAAACCCACCTTTTATTATCCATACACAATTGAATTCGTTTTTTTCACTGTGGCGCAGGCCATTTTTGTTCAAAGACCCACCTTGTACTAACATTAGGATACAGAAATTTGCTAGTAATTGCTGTTGTATTTCATAGGTGCAAAACACACCTTTTATTATCCGTACACAATTTAATTAGTTTTTTTTTTCACTTTGGTGCAGGCCATTTTTGTTCAAAGACCCACCTTGTACTTACATTAGGATACAGAAATTTGCTAGTAATTATTGTTGTATTTCATAGGTGCAAAAACCACCTTTTATTATCCATTGTCACGGTCCGCGCTGCATTCCTGTCCTTCGCTGCGGCCTCTGCTGTCGCCGTGAGCGCGCCTGTAGCCGTTGCTTACCCACTTGTGATTGCTGTGCGGCTTTTCCCATGCTGGCCATGCTGCTCCTCCATCTTGGCTGCTGCCCTGTTTCCCTATAGAGGGTGGCGGCCACATCTTGCCTTCCTTTATTCCCACAATGTGCTGCGGGGTTGGGTTTCCTCTGCCAATCCCCTTCCACCTGTGTGATTATAAGCCTGCTTTTCCTCACACTCCCTGCCTGATCCTTGTTGTGTCATGTTGTTGCATCTTGTGTCTTGTTGTAGTCTGTTGCTGTGTGTTTTCTGATCTTGTTTGTTAGCAGTCCGGTGTGCACACGCTATATTGTTTCTGTGTCTTTGTGGTTTCCTCTATATTTGGTTAGTCTCTATGTTGGTCTCCTTGTGTCTTTGTTTGTGACTTTTTTTTTTTTTGCCTTGCTCTCTGCCTGTGTTCTTGCCCTGGTCATGCCTTTTGGCTGACATTTTGATGTCAGCCAGTGGCAGCTCATGCGTGACACCTGCTGTTTGCTCAGGCCCTTTGAGGAGGCCACGTTATTTGTCAGTCGCCAGGACTACGGGATGAATAACGTCATTCCACTGCTTCATGTCCTGGAACAGATGCTGCAAAATCTGTCTGGACAGGGGACTGGAGACGTGGCGCCTACATCTCAGGGCCACATGAGTCCGGTGGGGGCTGAACTGGAGGAGGAGGAGGAAATTGGATCACAAGCAGTGTCTGGTGAAATTAGTGGTTTTTCTACCTACGGTGACAGGAGAGGAGGAGCAGCAGCATCTGAAGGAAGTAGAGCGAGATGAGGAAAACGAGGCCGTTGACCCAGAAGCACCATGGCAGTATACAGTGGAGATGGAGATAGGGAGTCCCTCAGAGTCACTTGCACAGATGGCCCGCAGCATACTGATTTGCCTGGCTAGTGACAGATGAATGGTCACCACCCGTCAGAGGGATGACTTTTGGCTCTCTACCCTCTTGGACCCTCGCTACCGGTAAAAAATTGGTGCCTTATTTCCAGCTGCCGAATGGGAGGAGAAACTAGTGTACTATAGAGAAATCCTGTGTAGTCAGTTGCCTCAGCCTATGTGCGCCATCGTCCATCCTCTGACAGATCTGACTGGGTTGTTCCTTATTGCTCATGTATGACTACCACGGCTGCTCTGTAGAAGTGTGTGTGTGTGGGGGAGGGGGGTAGGAGCAGTAGGAGCTCCTTCAGCAGCAGCCTAAGTGGAGTAGTTGATGAGCAGCTTCCTTCACCCACCTAGTGAGGAGAGTACTCAACAGCAGCAGCAGGACCTGAAGCAGACCCTGAATCAGCAGGTGGTGGCCTACTTGGGCAGCCCTCTGCCATCTCAGGTAGAAGATCCGCGGGACTGCTGGGCAGCCAAACTGGATGTGTGGCCGCAACTTGCCGAGTTTGCACTGGAGAAGCTGTCCTGCCTGGCCAGTAGTGTTGCATCATAGCAGGTGTTCTGTGCAGCGGGAGCCATCGATACCCCAAGGAGAACCCGCTTGTCCACCCGAAATGTGGAGAGGCTGACCTTTGTCAAGATGAATCAGGCGTGAATTGGTCAGGATTTCCACACACCAATGCCTTATGCATCAGATTAGATCAGCCATGATGCCTCCCCAAAACTTTGAGAAATGAGTCTGAATTCTACCTACCTGCCTCAGGCTCTATTCTGATGCTGCCACCCGCCTGATGTCACACATCTGATGCCAGTTGCTCCATCTTCCTCCCACCATCTTTACCATGGACTGGAATTGCCACCCACCTCCACACTGCGTCATTGTGCCACTCTCTGACCTCATGCTACTGCTGCTGCTGCTGTTGCTGTTGCTGCTGCCTCCTCCACACCCTGTCATCACCCCACTCTGTGGCCTACCATGTTGCTGCCACCTCCAGAATTTGTCATTGTGCCACTCTCTTTGCTCATGCTGCTGCTGCCGCCACCTCCACACTCTGTCATTGTGCCACTCTCTGACCTCATGCTGCTTTTGCTGATGCTGCTGCTGTTGCTGCTGCTGCCTCCTCCACACTCTGTCATCATCCCACTCTGTGGCCTACCATGTTGCTGCCACCTCCAGAATTTGTCATTGTGCCACTCTCTGACCTCATGTTGCTGTTGCTGCTAATATTGCTGCTACAGTTGCTGCTGCTGCCACCTCCACACTGTCACGGGTGGTCCCGCAGCCCGCAAGGGGGGCTGCGGGTGCACCCGTGTCCCCCCTGCGCTCCCCGCACCAAGGACGAGTGGCGCCGTGGTCCGCGTGTCGGGCCGCAGCGCACTCGCCTCCCTGGAAGTCAGTACTCACCTGGCCACGCTCCTGTACACTTGCGGCTCTCTGCCAGCTGCTGCGCGTGCTCCCGTTCCCTAAGGCGCATGCGCGGCAGCTCTTCCAGATGTAAAGGGCCAGCGCGCCGGTAGTTGGATACTTGCCGGCCGCTGGTCCTATATAGGTGTACTGCCTCCGGCACTTCCTCACCGGATCTATTGTGCCCTAGCATTTAGAGAAAGCGTTTCCTGAGTGCGTCTGATTGTCGTTGACGTCGCTGACCCTTTGCCTACGTCTCTTGACCACGAACCTTTGCCGCCTGCCCTGACCTGTTTGCCCGTCCACGACTTCAAGTTTGGTGTTACGATTTTACCTCGCTACCCCCGGCTGCCACTGCAAGCTATCCCCCCTAGGGGGTAGCGAAGGGTAGGATTCCCCCCGCGAAAGTCCCCCCACTTTG
This sequence comes from Phyllomedusa bahiana, assembly GCA_025379985.1. Lineage (NCBI taxonomy): Eukaryota > Metazoa > Chordata > Amphibia > Anura > Hylidae > Phyllomedusa > Phyllomedusa bahiana. The sequence continues at coordinate 58,575 of JAODAL010019818.1, read as the reverse complement.
CGGGGGGGCTTTGGGGAAAACTGGGGACCTAATTAGAACTCCGCCCCCTGGCGGGCCTTCCCACTGCCTGTGGTAATGGGGGGGACCCACACCCCAGCCGTTACATTTTAAACCCGGGCCAGGCCCCGCCAAGGTGCCTCTGCCCATTTTTTTGCGGCCCTATGTCTGTTGCCCGCCCAGAGCCAGCAGATTGCACAGCAGGTCAGAAATTTGACCCTGTCTGACATGGTTTTGTGGGGTTTTCCTCGTCTCACAGCAGCCGCCACCTCCCCCAGGGGTTCCCCTACGCCTTCTACCCCGTTGGTTCTGGGGGCCCCCAAGCTTCGACTTCCCTCTCCCTCCAAGTTAGATGGGGACCAAAACTCTGCGGGGTTTCATCCCCCAGTGCCCCTCACTCGAGCTTAAGGACCGTTCCCCAGGGAAGATCAGGGGGGCGTTCGTGGTCAGTTACTTTCCGGAAGGGAATTACTAAAAATTTTATTCAACTGAGGTTTTGTACTAATCACGCAAAATTATAATTTTAAAACATAACTTTTCAAAAATCATCTAAAATTTATTCCTAAACCCAAATAACTCCACAACACCCAAATGAAAAAAGCTATAAATATCATCCATCAGGGGAGTAAATGCCCTGATGAAGGGGGGCTCCGCTTTAATGACAGATAATATCACGTATCGTATATTATAATTTTTGATCAAGCTATCCCAAAGGGTTTTCCCCCCCATATAATTTTGGGGGTTCTTCGGGGGGGTTTAAAAAAAAACTCTCCTCTCGCTGTAGAATAAAAATACGTTTACCCCCAATACAATCATTATGACGGATATATCACCACTTTTGGGGTGAATAAAAAAGGGGATACTTAGTTTTAAAGCTCCCCAGGTATAAAATGATAATCCTCGCAGCCCCTTTGGGGTATGCTGGCCCAGATAAAAGGGATACAAATGATTCATTTCTGCCCCTTTAAATCCTTTCTTGGCCCTTTAGAGTATAACAATACCCCCCCAAAAACTTCAGTATTAATGTCTATTGTTTTTTCCCTTTTTGGGGGGTTCTATTTAAACATGGCCATATCCCCCTGCCTTTAAAAGGCTGGGTTGGGAAGTTGCCTGCGCATGCCCGGAAAACAATGAAACGCTTTCCGATTACTTCAGCGAAAGAAAACCCCCTGCACAAAACCCCCACACATCCGGACCGTCCGGGTCTCAAGAAAAGCTTGGCATGTCCGAAAAAGGCCCCGGAAAAATGCGCCAATAAAAAACCGGACAAAAATCTGCGCCGTACTTTTAAATCGCTTTTTTAAAAAGACAGCATAGTCACTTCCGGTCAACGCCCGGAAACCAAACCACAAAACCCCGGGCAGCCAAATAAATCTCCTACTAAGATTAAAAACCGCGCAAGTTTTTCCCACAGACCGCCTTTGTTGTAAAAGCCACAGTTTTTTAAAATGGGCAAGTAGGGTTTTTATTTTTTTTTTTTTTTTTGTCTAGTTTCCCTTAAAATAACGGGATTAAATAAAAAAATAATAAAATTAAAAAAAATTTAAAAAATAGGGGAAATCAAACAAAAAAAAAAAAACCCAAACACCTATAAAAAACCCAAAAAAAAAAAACCCATAAATACCATGAAAATCCCCTCTTTAAAAAATTTGTTATCCATTTCCCCCTCTTGGGGCGGTTCACACCCCTGATCAAAAAAGCGAGGGTTCCCATTCTCCATTATGATGTTTCCCCCAAAAATGTCGGCTACAGGGTGTCCTTTTATTACGTATTTCCCCCCGATTCCCCCCCTCCTTTTAATGTTTCTTTGTTTTTCCAATATAATTCATGGGCAGGACATTGCACATGTGTACTCCTTCTGTCCTACAAATTGGCGAAATCACGAATAAAAATTGTTTTCCCTTTAGGACTTTTGAAGGTTTTTTTTGTTGTATGTATGGGCAGGGTAAACCATCTTGCCCCCATTTAAACATACCATCGGTTTTTAAACCAAATACCTTTAGGGGGGATTGGGTAAATGAAATGGGTCAATTGTCTTTTAAGGGTCTTTTCTTCGGTAAGTTATAAAGGGTAGAGGGAGGTATCCCTCTGATCGGTCCAACCTCAAAATTCCCCCAAAATTTTTTTGGTTTTACAAATTTAGTTTTATCGTCAAAGGGGCGATTACACGTGCTTTATTTTATCTTTATCCCCCTGAGATTTACCCCGTAGTAATGTTTCTATTTTGTTTTTTTTGATGCCTTAGGGTGATTCCAAAACTCCTGAGGGGTATCCTCGATTTAAAAAATTTTCTTCAATAACCTGAAAGTCTCCTAAAGTCCCCATCTCTGGGGCAGTTTCTCTTAACTTCGGAAATTTCCCTTCTATTCCTCTCTTACAGGGGTTTTTGGGTGATAACTTTCCCAATTGAAACTGTTGGTTGCTGTGGGTTTTTCCCATACTTCCGATGGATGTTGCCATTTTGATCTTTAATAAAAAGGAAATCCAAAAAGGGGAAACAATTTTCTTGCACTTTAAATGTAAAGTGCAACCAATCTCGTTTTTATTAAATGTGCAACGAACTCCTCAAAATCAACCTTGTCCCTTCCCCAAGGCGAGGGATGTTCAATGTACCCCCCCCAGAATAAAATTGGGGGGCACGATGTCTCCCGGTTTTTATCCAAGGTAGCCCCCCACCACCCAGGAAAAATTTGCATAAACGGGGGCCAGGAGCTCCCTTGCAGTGCCCTGGTGGGGAAAAGGTTTTTTACAAAAGACAAAAAAATTATGTCTCAACACAAAGTCCAGTAGTCTGATGACAAAGGCATTGTGACCTGGGTTTCTTACTTTTGTGGCAAAAAAATTTTAACTGCTTTAATCCCCAATTTTGTGTGGGGTATTCTATTAAACTTTCTACATTATAGAACCAAAAAAACTTCTTTATTGACTGTAAACCCCTTTCCCGTCTGCGCATAATCCAAGTGTCTCTTATGTAAAATGGCAATGTGGTTAAAAATCCGTAAGAATTTCTTTATAAATCCCCCCAATTTTTCGTAATTGATCCTACGCCTGAGACATTGGTCTACCTTTTGTGGGGGCACCCTTAGAATCTTTTGGGCGAATAAAAAATAGGATTTGAGGGTTGGATGGCATCATGAATTAAATTCTGTGTGTTTATTAACCCATCTCTAAGCCCCCCACAAGTAATTCCGGGGGAAGGCCCCGGGGTTGGGAAAACCCCTCTGGGACAGAAAAAACTCTGTGACAGCAGACCAAGGTCTTCCTTCAAGAATTCCCTGTGTCTTCGAAGAGCCCGGGGCGTGGTACCTGCTGAAACGCGCTTCTGAAAAATTTGACAGGGCGATTCCCCCGTGGGGGACTATGCCGTTCAATTTTGCACCTGGCCCCGGAAACCCCCTGGAAAGACGCAGCTCTTTGGGCCCCCCTTTAAGAAAGGGGTTTTCCAGCAGGTGAAAAGATGCACTGGCCACAGAGCCTTTTGTCTTCGTGAACCAAAATCACACCGGGCCCCCTGTTGTGTCGTTTCGCCGAGAGACAGGAGGAGCTCTGTCTGAAAGAGACACCTACGCCCCGCCGGGTTTCTCGATGGCCCCGTGTTCAGAGGGCCCCCACTGCCCTTTCCATAGCCCCCATGATGAACCCATGAGGGGGACCGGGCCACTTATCGGAACAGGGGCTGTCCCGTACCCGGGCGGGGGAATCAATGCCTATACTGCGCTAGCCCGGGTAAATTTTTGCCGAGCTTTCCCGCAACTCCCCAGCAGCCGAGAAACAAACACCTAGGGGCCCGTGGGGGAGGGATCCCCGGTGCAAATTCTTTCCCCTCCGCGACTGACGATGCGGGGGGTGTCATGACAGATGTGGCCCCTATTTCAGGCCCCCCGCCTTCTGGATTTGGGCTTGGGAACTTATCCTGCCTTCTGGTATCCCCTTATCGGTGCCGCTGTTTACCCGGAAAAGCCGTTGGTGTTTCATCGGTCAGTGGGGGGCTTCGACGAATCCATCCATATTCACCAGCCAGTTTTTCCCTCCCGGTGGGCCTGCACAAAAAGAAGCTTCCCTTTTATGTGCTCCTGGCAGCCCCAGCGATCCTCTTGGGGCTTCCTGGCTGCAGGTCTACTCCTCCTCGATTGGAGGACCGGGAAGTTTTGGTTGGGGGGCCGGTTGCCCAAAACCCCTGTTTGGGCGCACCCCGCCCGGGGGGCTAGTTTTTCAGCAGTCCTCCCCCAACCTCGCCGGCCTGCTAGCTGAATTCCCCCGGCTTTGCTGATGTGTTCTTGGAAAAAGGCTGAGCGCTGCGCCCCATCGGGCCCCCGTTGTCAATCGACCTTTTGCCCAGGACCAGTCCCCCTAGGGGCAGGGTCTATCCGTTGTCAGTACCTGAGACTCAGGCTATGTCGGCCTACATACAGGAGAACTTGCAAAAGGGCTTTATCCGCAAGTCTTCTTCTCCAGCCGGAGCCGGTTTCTTCTTTGTTGAAAAAAAGGATGGTTCTCTCTGCATCAATTATCGGGGCCTAATAAGATCACCGTGAAGAATCGTTATCCATTGCCTCTGATTTCCAAGTATTTTGACCGGCTCCGGGGAGCCAAGATCTTCTCCAAAGTGGACGTGTGGGGAGCATACAACCTCGTTAGGATTCGAGAGTGTGACGAATGGAAGACAGCCTTTAACACACATGACGGGCACTTTGAGTATTTGGTGATGCCTTTTGGACTGTGTAATGCCCCAGCTGTCTTCCAGGAATTCGTTAACAACATCTTCAGAGACCTCCTTTACACCTATGTCATCGTCTACCTGGACGACATACTGATTTTTTCACCTGACCCACAGACCCATCGCTTGCATGTACGCAACTTACTGAAATGCCTCCGCAGTAAATAACTATACACCAAGTTGGAGAAATGCCTATTTCATCGGACAAGCCTTCCCTTCTTGGCCTACATTGTCTTGGATAAGGGCCTACAGATGGATCCAGCCAAGTTGTCGGTCTGCGGGCTATTCAGCACTTCTTGGGGTTCGCTAATTATTATCGGCAATTTGTTCCCCATTTTTCTACACTGGTGGCACCGATTGTGTCCCTCACTAAGAAGAACGCCAACCCGAAACTCTGGTCACAGGAAGCCGAAAGGGCATTTATGGAGCTCAAGTCGGCTTTTGCCTCCGCACCCATCCTGTCTCATCGGACCCAGAGAAACCTTTCACATTAGAAGTGGATGCCTCTTCCGTGGGGGCGGGGGCTGTTCTCACTCAAAAAGGGCCAAAGGGCAGAACTCTCACGTGCGGGTTATTTTCCAAGACCTTCTCCCCGACGGAGACGAATTAGGCCATCAAGATGGCTCTGGAGGAACGGCGCCATCTCCTGGAAGGAGCTCGTCATCCTATTGAGGTCTACACAGATCACAAAAATCTACAGTATCTCCAGTCGGCTCAACATCTTAATCCACGACAAGCCATGTGGTCGCTGTTCTTCTCGCACTTTGACTTTCGCAATCATTTCTGCCCTGCAGAACAGAATGTCAAGGCCGATGATCTCTCCCGCGCTTTTGACACTATTGGAGAAGAACGTGGTCCTCAGCATATCATACCCCCAGAACGATTGGTTCACATGGCTCCGGTTGATCTGCAGCAGGTTCCTCAGAGTAAGACTTATGTGCGTCCGGCTCTCCGGAGGAGGGTTCTGAAGTGGGGGACTGCTCCTTGGTGGCCGGGCACCCTGGCACGGGAAGACATTTCAGCTGATTTCCCGCTTCTATTGGTGGTCGACTCTTGCCAAGGACACAAGAGATTTTGTTGAATCCTGTACCACCTATGCACGGAATAAGACAACCTGCCACGGCCCATCCGGCCTACTGCACCCCTTGCCCACGCCTGATTCACCTTGGTCCCAGGTATCGATGGACTTCTTCACCGATCTTCCTTCTTCTTCTGGCAATATCTGGGTGGTCGTGGACCGGTTTTCGAAGATGGCACACTTCATCCCATTGCCAGGCCTACCCTCCGCTCCTCAGCTCGCTGCTCTCTTCTTTGAACACATCTTCGGTCTACACGGTCTCCCACGTCACATCATCTCGGACCGCGGGGTCCAGTTTGTCTCCAAGTTCTGGTGTTCCCTCTGCTCCCGATTACAAGTAAAATTAGACTTTTCTTCGGCCTATTACCCACAATCCAACAGTCAGGTGGAGAGGATTAATCAGATCTGGGCACGTACTTTCGCCATTTTGTTGATACAGAAATTTGCTTGTAATTGCTGTTGTATTTCATAGGTGCAAAGCCCACCTTTTATTATCCGTACACAATTGAATTAGGTTTTTTTTCACTTTGGCGCAGAACATTTTTTTTTCCAAAGATCCACCTTGTACTTACATTAGGATACAGAAACTTGCTAGTAATTGCTGTTGTATTTCATAGGTGCAAAACCCACCTTTTATTATATGTACACAATTTAATTAGTTTTCTTTTCACTTTGGCGCAGGCCATTTTTGTTTAAAGACCCACCTTGTACTTACATTAGGATACAGAAATTTTCTAGTAATTGCTGTTCTATTTCATAGGTGCAAAACAGACCTTTTATTATCCGTACATAATTTAATTAGGTGATTTTTATTTTGGCGCAGGCCATTTTTGTTCAAAGACCCACCTTGTACTTACATTAGGATACAGAAATTTGCTAGTAATTGCTGTTGTATTTCTTAGGTGCAAAAACCACCTTTTATTATCCGTTGTCACGGTCCGCGCCGCCTTCCTGTCCTTTGCTGCGGCCTCTGCTGTCGCCATGAGCGCTCCTGTAGCCGCTGCTTACCCACCTGTGATTGCTGTGCGGCTTTCCCATGCTGGCCATGCTGCTCCTCCATCTTGGCTGCTGCCCTGTTTCCCTGTCTTTGTAGAGGGCAGCGGCCACATCTTGCCTTCCTTTATTCCCACAGTGTGCTGCGGGGTTGGGCTTCCTCTGCCAATCCCCTTCCACCTGTGTGGTTATAAGCCTGCTTTTCCTCACACTCCCTGCCTGATCCTTGTTGTGTCATGTTGTTGCATCTTGTGTCTTGTTGTAGTCTGTTGCTGCTTGTTTTCTGATCTTGTTTGTTAGCAGTCCTGTGTGCACACGCTGTATTGTTTGTGTCTTTGTGGTTTCATCTATATTTGGTTAGTCTCTATGTTGGTCTCCTTGTGTCTTTGTGAGTTTTTTTTTGCCTTGCTCTCTGCCTGTGTTCTTGCCCTGGTCATGCCTTGTTCCTTGTCTAGTTTCCCAGCTTGAGTCTGCTTTTTTTTGTTTCCCCTTGGGCCTTGTTTGCTGCCTGTGTTCTTGCCTTGGTTCCTTGCCTGAGTCCTAGATTAAGTCCCTGCTGGTCTCTTGTCATGTTCTTGGTCTTGTCCAGTCTGTCTATGTTTTGTACCTTGCCTTCCATTTTACCTTCTTGCTTGGCATATGTTTAGTCCTGTCCTTATCTGTTCTGTACCTGCACATATTAATCCTAGTCTGCTTTATCTTGTTCCCTTACCTGTTGGTGCCTGGCTTTTCACTTCTGGCCTGTCTGGTCAGCTGGCACTGCTGGGACTGCTCTAGGTGCACTGGTGGCTGTTGGGGTCAGCCAACCTTACCATCAAAGGCTCTGTGAAGATGCCGACGGCCACTTAGTTACGCCCCCTCGGAGCAAGCCCGGCAGTGGTCCAGTGGGTCCACTACCTGCTTTACCTGCTAAGCCATTACATCCGTACACAATATTACTAGGTTTTTTTCACTTTGGTGCAGGCCATTTTTGTTCAGACCCACCTTATACTTACATTAGAATACAGAAATTTGCTAGTAATTGCTGTTGTATTTCATAGGTGCAAAACCCACCTTTTATTATCTGGACACAATTGAATTAGGTTTTTTTCACTTTGGCGCCGGCCATTTATGTTCAAAGACCCACCTTCTACTTACATTAGGATACAGAAATTTGCTAGTAATTGCTTTTGTATTTCATAGGTGAAAAAACCACCTTTTACTATCTGTACACAATTTAATTAGGTGTTTTTCACTTTGGCGCAGGCCATTTTTGTTCAGAGACCCACCTTTTACTTACATTGGGATACAGAAATTTTCTAGTAACTGCTGTTGTATTTCATTGGTGCAAAACCCACCTTTGATTATTCGTACACAATTTAATTAGGTGATTTTCACTTTGGCGCAGGCCATTTTTGTTCAAAGACCCATCTTGTACTTACATTAGGATACAGAATTTTTCTAGTAACTGCTGTTGGATTTCATTGGTGCAAAAACCACCTTTTATTATCCGTATAACATTTAAACAGCTGTATTGCACTTTGGTTCGCCCCAGTTTTTTCAAATAGCCACCTTCTACTTAAATTTGGATACAGAAATGTCTTAGTTACTGTTGGCGTATTTCATTGGTGGAAAAAACACCGTTTTCTATCCATATAACTTTTAAATAGCTGTATTGCACGTGGTGCGTCCCTAGTTTTTTTCAAATAGCCACTTTGTCCGATAATTCTAAAATTCTAAAATTTTCTAGCAACTGTTCTCTTTTGTCATTGCTGCAAAAAACACAATTTCTCATCCATGTAACTTCTGAATATTTTTATTGCGCTTGTTGAATCTCAGTTTGGCGCAGATAGCGCACTTGGATGATATTTTGTTGAAAACTATCAATTCCTAGTCCTACTGGGTAGTTGTAAATCCCTGGGACTGAAGGAAGAACACTTTTGATTTTGTCTTATGGTTCTTCCACCAGACCGCATTTCACAGGTATTCGCTAGAAACAATTCAGTTTCTAATCCTAGTTGGCTGTAGGAAATTAGAGGAATTTAAGAATAGCTGTAATTTGCCATCTTTCAATAAGAGACTGTCAAAAACTCTTCCATATCTTCTTAAATTTTTATATTTCTGAACATGGAGCGAAATGCAGGTGGTAAGCGAGCAAAGAGGGGTGTAGGACATGGAGGTAGAGTCAAGAGAGAAGGTGCTCCTTCCAGTACTGGCGACAACACTTCAGTGGTTAATTCAACCTGCATCCAGCAGTCTTACCTCCTCATCCTCCCAGTCGCGGCCACAAATGTCATCCTCAGCATCGTCAGCATCCGTCCAACATGAAGCGAAGGCAGCCAAATGTCAACACCTGTACCCACCACTGTGGATTATTATTATTATTATTATTAATATCATATAAATTATTATTATTATTTATTTTAAAGCGCCATTGATTCAAGGGCGCTGTACATTCGAGGGGGTTACATACATTACATAAGTCAAACTAGTACAGTGATAAGGGATAATGACAATTGGCACGACAGAGGGAGAGAGGACCTATCCGCGAGGGCTTACAATCTACAAGGAGAAGGGAAAGAGACAGGAGGTGAGGGGCAGACATGTCTGTGGAGGAAGTAGTGACAAGGTTAGTGAAGGTTATAGGCAAGCCTGAAGAAATGGGTTTCAGGTTGCTTTTGAAGCTGGTGAAAGTGGAGGAGAGTCTGATGTGTTGGGGCAGTGAGTTCCAGAGTGTGGGTGAAGCACGGGAGAAGTCTTGGAGACGGTTGTGTGAGGAGCTGATAAGGGGAGAGCAGAGGAGAAGGTCCTGTGAGGAGCGGAGAGTGCGTGGGGGGAGATATTTGGAAATTAGGGCAGAGATGTATGGAGGGGAGAGGTCATGGAGAGCCTTGTAGGTCATGGTTAGTAGCTTGAAATGAATTCGCTGGGCAATGGGAAGCCAGTGAAGGGATTGGCAGAGGGGAGAGGCAGAGGAGTAGCGAGGAGAGAGGTGGATAAGACGGGCAGCAGAGTTAAGGATGGATTGGAGGGGAGTGAGGGTGCTAGCTGGGAGGCCACGGAGAAGGATGTTGCAGTAGTCTAGGCGGGAGATGACAAGGGAATGGACCAGCATTTTCGTAGTGTCATAGCCGAGGAATGAGCGGATGCGAGAGATGTTTTTCAGGTGGAGGCGGCAGGCAGAGGTGAGGGTTTGGATGTGTGGTTTGAAAGATAAAGCAGAGTCTAGGATTACCCAAGACAGCGGACTTGTGGGACCGGTGAAAGTGTAGAGCCGTTGACTGTAATAGAGAGATCAGGGGCAGGGGTAGAGGTGGATGGTGGAAAGATGATGAATTCTGTTTTCTCCACATTTAGTTTTGGGAGACGTGATGAGAAGAAGGAGGAAATGGAGGACAGACAGTCAGGGATCCGGGAGAGTAGAGAAGTGACATCTGGGCCAGAGATGTAGAGTTGGGTATCATCAGCATACAGGTGGTAATGAAAGCCATGTGAGGCTATGAGCTGACCGAGGCCAAGGGTGTAGATAGAGAAGAGTAGTGGACCCAGGACTGACCCTTGGGGGACACCAACAGAGAGTGGACGGGGGGAGGAGGTGGAGCAAGAATGAGAGACGCTGAAAGTCCGATCAGTGAGGTATGAGGAGATCCAGGAAAGAGCCAAGTCCGTGATGCCGAGGGAGGAGAGGATTTGTAGCAGGAGGGAATGGTCGACAGTGTCAAAGGCAGAGGACAGGTCCAAGAGGAGGAGCACAGAGTAGTGGCATGAGGCTTTAGCAGTTACTAGATCATTAGTGACTTTGGTTAGGGCAGTTTCGGTAGAGTGGTGGGGTCGAAAACCAGATTGTAGTGGGGTCAAGAAGAGAGTTGGAGGAGAGGTGGGAGGACAGCTGAAGATAGACGTGCTGCTCGAGGAGTTTGGAAGCAAAAGGGAGCAGTGAGATGGGGCGATAGTTGGACAGAGAAGAGGGGTCAAGGGTTGTTTTTTTTAGGATTGGAGTGATAGTAGCATGTTTAACCCCTTCACGACCCTGGGCGTATGAGTACGTCCCAGGGCCGCTAAGGGGCTTTGCAGGGGGATCGCTCCGCGACCCCCCCGCACAGCCGCCGGGTGTTAGCGGCAAATCGCCGCTAACACCCGGCAGTAACGGCCCCGGCGGGTGGCTCCGCCCGCCCCCATTTTTTAAAACCCATCAGGCCACCGCGGAAAAGATGGCCCGGCGTCTGAATTAACGCGATCGGTCCCCGGCCCCCGATGGGTGGGGTGTTTTGGAAAATAAGCGCAGCTATGCGGGCCCCGACCCCGATCAGGGCCCTTTTGTGGGGGGGTGAGTTGGGAAGGCTCCCTCACTTACCCGGGCCCGGGTTTTTCCCCTTCCGCCGCAGACGGGAATGGGGAAACCGCCTCTTTCAAACCCCCAAATGAAATTCCCTATGCTTGCTTTTTGGTTGTATTAAAAATCGCGCCCCCTAGTGGTCAAGTAAACGGGGGCCCTAAATGTTACAGAAAAAAAAAAAATAAAAAAAAATTTTTTTAAAGTACAAAAAAATAAAAGTATTAAAAGTTCAAATCCCCCCCCTTTCCTCATTTTCCCAAAAAAAATCTTTAAAAAATTAAAAAAAAAGTTGCACATATTTGGTATTGGGGCCCCAAAAAAGTCCGATCAAAAAATAAAAACATCATTTATCCCTTTTTTAGTGAACCCCGTAAGAAAAAAAAATTCCCCAAACCCCAAAAAAATTGGGTTTTTTTGGTAAATTTACGTACCCCAAAAAAAGGGAAATTTAAAAATGATCAAAAAAGTGCATGCTTTCCCAAACCCTGTAGCGAAAAAAAAGTCCCTTCCCCCTTTTAAAAAAATGCCCACTCATGACGTCCATAGGTTTTAGTACAAAAAAGTTTTTGGGTTTCCCCAAAAAATGCCCCCGGTGGCGCAAATTTCAAAAATGAAAATTTTTGGAAAATTTTTTACGGCCCAAAAAACTTAAGGAAAACCCCTACATGTTTGGTATTGTCGGATGGTAAAAACCCTGAAAAATTACAGTTTAACACATTATATTTCCCAAAAATTTAAAACCCGAAAAAGAAAAACCCCCCGAAAACCCAGGGAAAAAATAAAAATTTTTTTTAAAAATTTTGTCCCATTTGGGAAATTTTTTTCCCCGGTTTTTTCCCAGATATTTATATTATAGGGGAATAACACCATTAAAAGGGAAACATTTAACCCCGAAAAATTAAAACCCTCATGTGTTATGTGGTGGAAAAAAAAAAAGTTATGGGTTTCAGAAGGGAGGGGGGAAAAAAAAAAAAGAAGTTTCCCCCCCAAAAAAAAAACCCCGGGGCCCTTAAAGGGGGGGGGGTTAAAAGGCAGAAAGGAAAACCCCAAGGGTTTAAATTGATGGGTTTTAAAGAGAGGGGTGAGTGCTGGGATGATAGAAGAAATTGAGGTTTTGGGAGGGTTTGGGATGGCATTGGTCAAAAACACGGGTTTGGGGGTTTGGTTTTTGGACATTAAGGAGGAGAGTTGTAAAGAGTGAGGGGGAAAGAAGTTAAGGGAAAAAGAGGTTGCAAGGGAAAGGTAGGGTGGGGGGGATGCGGAAAAAGTTTCTTTTTGATGAGGTTGAACTTCTGGAGGAAGTGAATGGAAAAAAGTCATTGCTGAAAGGGGGGATGGGGGGGAGGTTTTGGTGGAGGGGAAAAGAGGTTGAAGGTTTTGAAAAATTTTTGGGGGTTGGGGGAAGGGGGAATGAGAGGGGGGAAATATTCTTTTTGGTGGGGGTGGGGATTAAAATTTTCTGCAGTGAGTTTTTTCCGGGGGTTCACAATTCGGGAAAATTCCCCTCAGTTTTGGAGAGTTGTGTCCCATGTTTTTCTTTGTTTTTGGGCGGGGTTTTTGTTGTGGGGAAAAGGGGGAGCGACTGAGTCAAGGGGGTAAATAAATTTGGTATGGTTGTAGAAAGGGGGGCTGCGTTTGGGTCATTGAATGAGGAGATAGGGGAAAGAGGTGTAAGAGATTTCAGAGAGAGTGTGGGGGTTTTGGGGTTTTTTGTAGTTTTCCTGCGGGGTGGTACTGGATATGAGACAGGAGGAGAGGTGGGGAGGAGATAGGGGTTTGAAGGTAAGCAGGTTGTGGTCAGAATAGGGTGTGGAGATTTTGAGATGTCAGATAGGGGGGAGAGGGGGGTTTAAAATGAAGGCCCCTGGTGTCCCTTTTTTGGGGAGTGGCTCCCGAGGGCCATTGGGAGAGTTTTTAAGGGGAGCAAGGGGAAAGGAGTTTTTTGGAAGCAGAGTGGGGGGTGTCGATTTGGGTGTTTAATCTCCCAGAAAGATAGTGGGGGTTTTCGGTGAAAGAAAATGGAGAAGCCAGGAAGCAAAGTTTGGTTTAAGAAAAGGAAATGGCGGCCTGGCGGGCGGTAGACAAAGCCATTGGAGGCGGGGGGCGTGATGGGACAGAGTGCCAATTCAAAAGGGGAAGAGTGTGGGGGGGAAGGGAGAGGTGGAGCGGGGAAAAGGGGCAGGTGTCAGGGCAGGGGAGGCCGACGCCCCCACCCGTTGTTTCCAGGGGGAGGGTGTGGGTAAGGGTTTGGGGGCCCCTTTTAAAAAAGAGTGGGGGCAGGGGAGGGCTGTGTCAAAGGGGGGCAAGGTTTTCCGTTGGGAAAAGGAAAAAGGGAGGGTTTTTAGATGAACAAGTTGTATGTATGAAAAGGGTTTTTTACAAAACAGACCGCAAAATTTTTCCCGAGAGCAAGGAAATTTTTTGGGGGGCACGGGTCAGAGGGATGTGTTTTCTGGGTTTAAGGATTAGCGGAATTTAGTAAAAGGGGAGTTGTTCCCAGGAGCCGAGACTATGGTGGGAACGTGCTGGGGGGGCCCCGGGGGTGGGGGATATGTCCCCCCAACCCAAAAGGGGCGTGGAGGGGAGTTTGGTGGCAGTTTGGATAGGGCGAGTTTTGGAGGGTTTTTTTTTGGGGCGGAGGGGATTAACAGTGAGGAAGAGGTTGGTGGGGCAGACAAGGGGTGAGGGTTTGAATGCAGGGGGGGGTGTAAAAGTTTTTCCCGCCGGGACAGGTTTATGGGGCAGTTTTGGCTGGGGCAGGGGGTGGGGCAGGGCTTGGTGGGCAGGGGATGGGGGCAGTTCTGGCTGGGACAGGGGATTTGGGGAGGGCTCTGGTGGGAAGGTGAAAGGGGGAATCCCCCTGGGTGGGACCCGGGGGGGAGGAGTCTCTGGCTGGGGCAGTTGGGTGGAGGCGCCCCTTGGGGGTCAGTTATGGAGGGGGCCCCTTGGTTTGGAAGTTGATGGAGGGGCTCTTTGGGGGACAGATGTGGGGGCCTCTTGGTGGAAAAAGATGAGGGGGGCGGGTCTTGGGGGACAGTTTTGGAGGGCTTTTTGGTGGGGCGGGGTTTATGGAGGCCTTTGGGGGGCGGGTTTTATGGGGGGCGTTTGGGTGGGCCCCGGTTTGATGGAGGGGGCCCCCTTTGGTGGGACGGTTTTATGGAGGGCCTTTTGGCTGGGACGGTTTATGGAGGGGGGCTCTTGGCTTTGGGGCGGTTGGGTGGGGCGCTTCTGGTGGGGGCGGTTTTATGAGGCGCCTCGGCTGGGAAGGTTTAAAGGGGGGCTCTTGGCTGGGGCTTGATGGAGGGGTCAAGGGAGTTAAAATTTTTTTTTTTTAATTCCAACCCGTAAATTTGGAAAAGAAAGTATGAGAAGAAATTGGGGGAATGCCGGTTGTGTGGAGTGGGGGGTTTCTGTTTGTTTCAGGGGGCTTGCTGCGGCGGGGGGAAATTGCAGGTTTTTATTAGGAAGGATATGTTTACGGGTGGCCCAGTATAGGAGTTAACCCCCAGAACCCTGCAAAGCTGGGGTCCCAGCTGAAATGCCCCATGTGGGTGGGCCCGCGACAACACGTTTAGAGCTTAAAAAGGTTTCAAGCGATCAAGATCGCAGTTTTAGGGAGTGCTCAGGTCCCGTTGGTAGGCCCGGGATGTGAAGCTGTAGCAAGGGGGCAAAACTGGGGATTGGGGCCAAACAGCTTCAGTAGTTTTCCCAAAATTGCCTTTTAGGTAAGTGTTAGGCTGGAGGTGTGAAAGGCAAGGAATTTGGGCAGTTCCCCAAGCCTTACCCCCGGGGGCCCGAGATAGGAAAATTTAGTCCCGGGAAATCTGGGGTACAGTGTGCAGGCACCGAGGGGGGAGTTTCAGAAAGCCCCAAAGATGGGGGTGTTTAACCCCGCTGGCTGCACTTTATGGTAGGCCGCAGAAAAGAGCAGTTTGGCTTTAGTTCTGGGGACTGTGGGAGTCGGTGCCCGGGGGGCTCAAAACGTTCCCCAGGAGTTCAGGCAACAGATTTTTGGAATCCAGGGAGGGTGGGTGGCAGGGTTATGGAGGGTTTAAAATTTAGTTGTGGGAGTATTCACAGAGCTCACAGCAAAAAATCCCCAGGGGGGTGGGTGGGGGGTTCACATAATCCATTTTCTAAAGACCTCTTTATGACAAATGCGTTTGGGGCAGAAGGATCCCAAAAAAAACAAGGGGCCAAAAGGGATTTTTTTGTTGCTCTCCCCCAATTGTGTTTCCCCATCAGGGAG
Organism: Phyllomedusa bahiana; assembly: GCA_025379985.1. NCBI lineage: Eukaryota > Metazoa > Chordata > Amphibia > Anura > Hylidae > Phyllomedusa > Phyllomedusa bahiana. The sequence goes on along the minus strand of JAODAL010019818.1, from coordinate 43,226 downwards.
GAAAGGGGAAGCCGGGTCAATCGGCAAAACCCAGGGTTTCGGCAACCCTTTGCAGTGTGTTGTTGTACCCGCACTCCAGATGCAAAATGTCAGGACGAGGAATCGCGTGTTGAGATGATGTTGACGCATTGCGGATCCAAGGGTTTTTTAGCAGATTTTTTTGCGAGCGTTCATCACGGGACAGGGGGAAGACTGGGGGATGTCAGTACGGTCCCCCCCTCAAAAAAGGGGGAAGGCTTCAGAACCCCTTTAGATATTTCCCCCCAGCCCCGATCAGGAAACACCGCTCCTCGTTATTGCCATGAAAAGGTCCAGGACCTCTAAAACTCGGGTTTTTCGATATCAATGGCCTTTCCGTAAAAGTGTCATAGAGGGAAGAAACAGGTTTTTTAACCACCCCCAAAAAGTTAGTCACATGCAGCGAATGAATTGAAAAGGAGGGAAAAGTGGGCCAAAAAAAAAAGGCCCCCCCCCACATGCCGGGCTTTCCAACCCCTGTCCACCCCCTGTCTCCGCCCCCCTCGCACCACCAAAACGTTTCACTGCCCCTTCTCTTAGACATGACAGGGATCACCCCCGCTTCAGCCTCCACCATTGCCCGAGTACCCACCCCACTCCTGCCACCATGAGTACTCCATCCTAATACCCACATTCTCCTTCCACCAGATTTGACCTCACTGCCATACAGCGGCCAGTTCTAGCTAGCCAGGCCTTCTGATCCTACCAGCCACGAGTCATCTAAAATATCAACCCGCGTTGTTTGCATGTGTGTCCCACAAAGTTCATCTACCACACGACACATTGAATAGTAAAGCACGGCCAAGTGGCCGCTATATCCTCTGTGACAGCTCACTTGGGTGAGCTGGGTGGACTGTCTCTGTGGTAACAGGTGGCTTCTCTCAAGAGCTCCGAGGCGCATCAGATCTTGCAAAAAAACCGCGGGATTGGTGCAGGTTTCTATCCCCCCAAGGTCCTCTGGTGGCATCAACTGCCAGAGAAATCAGCCGTGTGAAATTTACTCTTCATGGAGACCGTCAACACACAGACAGGAGCTGTGGACAGCTCTCCGCGGCAATGATAAACCGATCGCTGGCTGGGTGACAATTAACCTTATCCTGCAGATGGTGAGCGATAACTTCGAAAATCATGCCGCCCTTAAGATCGTAGCTGGAGCACATCTCTGGTCCCTTGGCATCATAATAAAAAAAGCCTGTCAATGGAACCTTGCTCTACCCCAAAAATTTCTAAAGCCGCTACCATGGTGGTCAGGACTGCCTGCGTGAGGACTGCGTACGTAGGTCTGAGCTTCGCACTTTCCCCGCCGTTTCAACAATCTCACCCTGCTTTCGTCCCAACGGGCTGCGATGCAGCGTCCAGTTCGGCCTCCCCGTCAACCGTCCTCATTGTTGACGTGGCAACACGTTGAATTCCACCCCCTCCCCACATGGCTCCATGCGATTGTGGCAGCAGCGCAATGCCCATTAACGCAGTACGAAGTAGAACACATGTCCTGACAATTCAGTGGTGCGGACCTCAGGGTGTTGACCACCGAGAGTGGAGGCAGGTGAAAGAGCCTCTGCACCATCCTTGCCAGTTTTGAAGAAGCCACCAAACATGGTCCATTGCAGACAATGACCTTGTCCAGCATGAGGCATGTGTGGTGATCTTATTCATGGAACGATCGTGGACACTCTGAAACACAGGTCCAACCAGCGAAACGGAGGAGGAGACGGAAACACAGAAGACGGACACGGAGCCATTCTCATGTTCCGTCGAGTCCAGCAGGCCCGACAGTTTATCACACTTTTATCGGTCTTCCATACGCATTAGTGTTCGAGGGTCAGGGATAGTGCAAGACGGCCCTCAGATTTTAGGGTGCATCATCTGAGGCAATCAGGGCTGTGTTGAATGCTTGCTGGAGGAAAGCGGATGAGGATGAGGTATTCCGGGACAAACCGACATACCCAGCTTCGCTCCTTGGAAAGAGTTTTGCGAGATTTGAGGCTGAAGATGAAGAAGAGTAAAAATCAGTTGCTAAGCTCCTCGAACCAGAGCTTGGGAAATCAAGGTTCCATCTCTCACATGAGTGCTTTGATTGCCACCATTTCCTCCAAAATGATGCCTTGCATTAAGGCCATCAAACTGAACAACAGATACTCTGGTGCCAACCCTTCCTCGATCCCCGTACAAACAAAACTCAGCACTTTCCTTCCTACCACCCAAATGAGAGTAAAATGCAGGAAATGAGACCGTGCTGATGATCAACTGGAGACATCTGGTTGCGTCTGCTTCAATTCTTACAAATGTCCCATGGTGGAAACACAGACGACAGCAATTTGACAGCAGTAGAGTGCCAATTAGTATGCGTAGCTGGCAGCAGCAGCAGGCATTGTGGCAGATGCCTAATGGAGTGAGCCTTCTGCAATTCTTCTAATTACCACCCTTCATCAAATGCATGTCAGTGCAGTGGCACACATACAACACACAGGATACCTGCATTTAAGATCATGGTGCCCAACTACTGCGTCTCAACACCCAAATGTTTTTGGATATGAGTCGGACCCAATAGACCTTCCTGGGTATATCTAAAATGGATGAAAGGGCCCTAGCTTGCCTGGCCACCAAAAGAGCATAGAAGGTTGTTGCCTGCCCAGTACCAGCCAGCGTCATATATGAGCGGACCTTCAGGCTACAGCTTGAGGATCCATTACAGACAAACGCACCTCCGGCTTTCCCCCCACAGATAATGTGGATAACGTTTGACTTTTCACATCAAGATGAAATCAGGCATTATCTCTGATGTTTGTGCCCCCAACTGGCGAGGTCCACCGATTAGCTTCCTGGTCCTACTTCACATTTCCCTCTTTTATGAAGATGGAGGTCTTGAAAAACCATATTTTTTAAATGATCATTCTATTACTAGCAATTATTATTCCTCGTTAGTTCCCCAAAAAGATAATTTTGCTGGTTGTAGCAATTTAAATTATACAAGAAGTTATAGAAATATGTATACTTAGGCCTCTTAATATACCTTGATCCAGACTATATAAGCCATAATGTATATTTGTATCAAGTATTGTCACAGTAATTTTTGTGTGAGGACAGCTGTCATGCTACCCAAAGTAGTGATCTAATTCTGCTCACTATGTTTGACCTTGGTGATCCCTGCTTTGCCCATTCAGTAGTTCAAAAAAAGTACATTCTTCTCACCCCCCACTGTACACTGTCGAGATTTCATAGCTGACATAGCTGATACTATTACATTAATGCTCAAGTAATTATATACACCCTACCATGAATGGATGAATCAATAAATTTTATGAAGTCACTATAGTAATTCAGACTAGTCCACTTAGACAAAAGGCAACTATGGGCATCCTGAGCGTAAGGGAGACAGCTCTGACATAATATAAAATAGGCTTGCTGACCATTGAGAGGAAGCCAGCCTCGGCTGGGGCATTGGCATTGCCCTACAACATTATTTAATCAAGCAGTTGGGTTGTACTTTGAGTTACAGCAGGGCCTCCCTCTTCACCTTGTCAGGAACTATGCATCGATAAACATCTGTAACTGTCCAAGCTAAGTATCATTCTATTCTATTATGTAATACAACCTTTCATTTTTTATTATATATTTGCCTCAATGTAATTAATTTCTTGATTGCCATCAATCACCACCCACTTACAATTGGTTTCAGAAAGGATTGGCGCTAAACAAGAATTATAACTATTGGTTTTCTTGGGGAATTATCAATTATGGATAGGTTTAGCAGGATTTTAGGTTTAGGGGTATATGTAAAAAATTCGATTCCCAGTCCCCTGGTGAGTGAACGAAAGAGCACACATAGTGCAACTCAACACTCGATTGGTTGCGTCACCATTTGCGACGGACAGACCCCCATCAGTTCCCCGTGGTGAATCTTGTACTGTATCTTTAACGGCTGAAGATCACAGCATACGTGGGACTGATTCTGAGCTGGTGACCACATGAGTTAGAATCAACAGACAAAACCGAATTATTAGAGCTAGAGTGGGGTGTTTTAAAAAAAGAACAGGAGAAAAGCTAAAAGGACAAACCCCACATTTATCACTGAACTAACAGAGTGTCAATGTAGATATATATTTACCGTAATCTGGAAAAATGGTAGATTGTCATGAATTGTGACAAAGAGGAAACTAATTTAGTCGATTTAGTACTGCGACTTTTTTGTGCTTCCCTTCAGAGGTATAACTTACCAGTATTCCTGATAAAGTTAATAACAATTAAGACAACAGAGTTCTATAACAAATGGTTAAGAGGAGATAAAGTACTAGTAATGCCTATCCTTTTAAATTGGTTACAGCAAAAAATTGAGCTTCATTATGACATCAGTCAGCATATCTTAATGTTAAGTGTGTTTTCTTTCCCTTAAATTCTCTTTTGAATCCAGCAGCAGTCTGAATAGCTGAAGAATGGAATGCTGTCACGTAACTTTTTAATTTTTTCCTATGTGAATACCTGGTGGGGAATGATAACTGACTTTCCTGTTTATTTTGAGTAGGAGCAAAGAGAATCTTCTTGTGCACAATGTTTGTGAAATCATATTAGTTAGCGCTAATAATCTGGTGCAAATAAATAATAGCAGGAGTTATGTGGCCAATGAATTTTTAATTTGATCATTTCGTCAAATAAATTTTGTTTAGTCACGTGGATAATGGTGTGTGGTTTCTGAAAACCTGTACATCTCTGGGTACCAATTGGGTTGCAGAAATCGATTTAGTTTATTTTCTGTTTCCTGAACCTTAAGTGGGTTTACCCTGATGAATGGTTTTTTGTATTTCATAGCATTTTATAATGGCTATTGTACCTTCTCACCGAGGGAGGCCCAGTTAGTATTCATGTGGGGGCCTGTTAATTTTCAATTACCCCCCTCTGATATGTGCTTTGGTTAATACAATACTATATACCCCTCTCCCCCAGACTGACGTATTAAAATGTATGTTTCAGCTGTGATGGAAAGTTCCAGTTTATTATAAGTGGAGAGAAAAAAAAAAAATGTCATTTCTGTGAGTTGTGTTGCAAGGGAGGGCCCAGTGTCAAAAAATGTCCTCTAGTGAGGAACGCTGTACAGCAATAGAACACATCACAGACCTGTGTACCTTCTAAAATCTCAAGTATACTATAAAGTCTGGTGAAATCAAATGCATGGAATGTATTAATAACACACACGACATCCTGCATGTGTAACTACCAACAGCAATGAAATTTAAGATAAGTTTAATATAAATAATGTACTTACAAGTTAAAACTGAGACCGTCCAAAAGCTTCTGTGCCTGGACTAACTGACAAGAAGCACATGGTGATTGACCTGTTGACCTTTGGAATGCTAATGGTGAATGCTAAGTGCATAAGATGTTGTATCCTTGTTTGCATGTTAAATCTGTTTCTATGTTAAATCTGTCTCTATAGAGAAAAAGGCCTAGGCCGTCATCAGAAGTAAAAATCATATAAATATATAATTCTCTAGTTTATTATTACAATAAATGAAGAAAAACAACATTTGAAAACTTACACAAAAGACCTGAATGTATGAATGTGTTTACCCAGCGCTGATGAAGGACAAGTCGCAAGTGTAAAAAGTAAGGATGTGAAGAACTATCTGGGAAAACTAACAGTTATACGAAATGCCAGGGTGTAGTAGGAATTTTAATGATAGAGAAAAAACAATAATGGATTTTTTAATAATAGAAAATCTGGGGAAGAAATGTTACCGATATCTTGTGTGGTTTAAAAATAATTGACTGCAGAAAAATAGCGTAACATTATTGGTTATTTTCTAAAAAGGTTAATCTCGAGAAAAAAAAAAAAATTATGAATTAATGTGAAAACATGCATTACACAACGGGCAACGGGTGAGAACCTGATAAAATTATCTAGATTATGGATATAGAAAAGATTACTAAAATCAATATAGTTAGTACTGATATTGGACAGGGTGGTACTAAATTATTGAGAAATTGATTGAAAACATTTAAAAACTCTGTTTGTACATTTCATATCCATAACTGATTACATCTAGAAATGTCTATAATACTATTTAACATAAACCATTCTCTATTATCTATTACCAATTACCAGTATCAAAATTTCAGATATTATAACGCTATGGAATGCACAGCTTTGTGCAAGAGAATTAACCTTCAAATTATTTGTTCTGAAAGATGCTGAAGACATTAAATGACTCCCTATGGCATTACTAAATAAACCACTTAAGCACACAGACAAAAAGGTGCAGAGTATTACTTGTTTTCAACATCTAATATCCTTTCAAGTAAACACCTCACTCAAAAGTATAAGAGTTTGTTTTTTGATGAACATTGTTGTTTAACATTGTGCAACGCATGTAGAAATGTATATTACCCAAAATATGAACTCTACGATGTGATTTTCCTTAATGAAACTTGGCTCCAGTCAAATGTCAATTAACAAAATGATCAAAAAACAACACATGCTATGACAAATACTTACGTATAAGTGATATAAAAATCCTCTGTAACTTCCCTTTATTAAACAGAGTTGGTATACCCATCACCATGACTGGTGCTATTGCTTGGGATCCCCGCTGTTACAGCAAAATATATATATTTAATTTGGAGAGGAACAATCACCCAAGAGTACGGATAAAGGGCAAACTGATTCCTTCATCAATATGGTTTATTGAACATTTAAAGAATGTACTCGCTATAATTAATTACATTTATATGTTATGCACTTCAGAGCCAAAGAAGGTTTTTTGTTTTTATTCCCTAATGCCAATACAAGAGTCTAGTATATGATCGTAATACTACACAGAGAATTAGATTATCTTGTGCTAGGACTCAGAAAACCTCGAAAGACCAATGTGGTGGAGTATATTTAAATAGATTGACAGTGGATTGACAGAATCACTGTAAAAATTTTACCACTGTGACATTCTTTTTATACAGGGGTGGTGAAGAACCAAACAGATGTGGACACTGAGATCAAAACAAAGTCCCAACCCCTCACTATAAGTGACAACTCCAGTTGAATGAAGTCACTGTGTATTCAAGAGTCAACTCCCTAATTCTTTCCCAGATTTTCTGCCCATTTCAGTATTTGCAAGATTGTAAATGAGCCTGAAGAACCGGATGGATGTCCACAAATCCAAGCACGACCATCCCCCTGATGGAGCTGGAAAAAAACCAGTGACGCCCCACCCAGAGGACATATCTGCAAAAAAGCCACAGTGACACCCCCCTGATTTGAGGTCTGGCAAAAGCCGAAGCGACGCCACCTCCTGAATGGAATGTCTGAAAAAGACAAGCGACCCCCCCTGAATGAATTTCTGCAAAAGATCCAAGCATGCAAAGGGGTCCTGATGTCGGCACTAGACACACTTCATCTATCGCCCCAGCACTGCCACAAGAAAAGGGGCACTAATAATCTGCACTTATCATTCATCGTCTCATCCTATCATACGGCCACAACCTGTTAAAAATACTAACACTCCACTGTCCCAACACAGTGACGCACTCACAGATACAAAAATCAATGTCAGACACAGGCTCTTGGACACAAAAGGTTGCCCCGTGCGCAGATCCATCTGCTCATTACACGAGGAAAATCTGTCTCGACTTCTTTCGGACACTGTAACTCATCCTATTCGGGAAAATCTCTTAGGGCACTAAATAAACCCCTCTGAATATACTTCAGATTAACCAACATCACCCCAGAGACCCAAGACCCAGCAATCATTTCGGGGGTCTAAAAAGATTTTCAAAAAAAGAATTTAATTCGTTTGTGACTGCCCAATCTGCAAAACAATTTGGTTTAAACCTTTGTGTTCAGCCCAAATCAAGGTCGGGGTGGTTTTTCTGTAAACCAACTGAAAAATTTATAGCAAGTGTTACAAAAAATTTTTGGTACCAATTTAAAATTTTTCCCAAATTTAAAAAAAATGTTATAATCCCCTTTAAAATTCACATCTAAAAGACTAGGGGGTGGCAGTGTAATAGATAAAAAATTTTATAAAAATTGGGTTTTGGGTTTTTAAAGATGTGATTTTAGATAAAAATATGAAAATTTTAAAATTTTCCCCTCTTTAAAAATTTCCTTTTATAAAGTTATATAAGATAAAATGTATGTTTGTAATTCAATTTTTAATTCCCCCTGTTTTTGCTGCTTTTGTGGGGGAAAGGCCCCCCCAAGTAATTAGAAAAATATTTTGTTTGGGGTTTAAAACCTTTTTTGGTAAACCCCCTGTTTTGAAATTCGTATTTCCAAGAAAAGTAAAATTTCTTCTCACCCAAAACCCCTGTACTAAAACCATAGTTAAAAAAAATTAACAAAAAAAATGTAAAAAAAATTAAATTACCCCTCCCCAAATTTGTTTGGTTAATCAGATAATTATGAAGTTTCTGGGGGTTAAATCCCTGGAATTAAAAATTTCCACTTGAAATTTTAAAGGGTTTGGGCAATCCTGAGAAAAAAAGGGAAAAAAAGGCTCCGTTTTAGAAATTAAAAAAGGCCCTTGATTGCCAAGAGGAAAGCCCTAATGGGGCTTTGGAAATTTGCCCCCAAACACCCTACCCCTAAAAATTTCCCATTGACGAGAATGGGTTTGTTATTTTGGGTACGGGCGGGGGTTTCCCTCTTCACCTTGTAAGAACTATGCATCAAAAATCGTAACTGAAAACAAATTATCTTTCTTTTCCCTTTTTTAAATTTTTTTTATGTAAAAAAACCCTTTCATTTTTTTATTTTTTTTTCCCTCATTTTTAATTAATTTTTTGTTGCCAATCTTTTCACCCGCTTAAAACTGGTTTTGGGGTTAGGAGACTTTTACAAAAAACACCAAGGTTTCATGAAAAAACCCCTTTTTCCAAATTTATTTAATTGGCTTTTTAAGGGGCCCATTTATTCCTCAAAATTTTTTAACAGGGGCTGAGAAGTAATTTTTATAATTTTTGGTGGGAATTTGGGCCTGTGAGATAAAAGCTAAAATCAAGGTTTTTTGGAAAAGAAATTTTGGCTTCTAAGGGGAATTTTTTTCCCCCCCCAATTTTCAACTGGGGCTGAGAAGCTTTTTTAAAATTTTTTGGGGTAATGCTGCTTTAAAAATTGCAGAAATTACACAAAACCTTTTAAAAAAAAAAATTTTGGTTTTTTCTATCAGACATTTTTTAAATTCCCAAAAATTGTCAAGAGTAAACTAAAGGGGTTCTTGTTTTGATTTTTTGGGGGCATGTTGCTGTAAAAATGCAGAAATTTAGTACAGGCCCTATTTTTAAAAAAATGTTTGGTTTTTTAACAAAAACATTTGTTTTCCCCAATTTGGTCAAGAGGGGTTTCAAGGGTGGGGTTTGTGCCCAAAAAAGGAATGGTAGGAAATTTTAATGGACACATATTGCAAAAGCTTTTTTTTTTGAGATCTTTAAAAATAGTGCAACCCCTGTAGGGGAAAAAAAACCCCATTTAATAAAATTTTTAAAAAAAAGGGAAAAAAACAAAAACGGGGGGGGGAAAATTCCCACCCTTTTTTAAAAAAAATTGTGTTTTTTTTCCCCCAATTTTTAATCTACTAAAAAATTTCCCAAGGGAAAAAAATTTGCTTTCCCAAAATATTCCTTTGAATTGTTCAAGGGGAGGTGCAAAAGGGCCCTTGAACCAGTTAGGTTTTTTAGGGACAGGGTTGTAGGGAGCACATTCACCCCCTTTCAAGAACAGGGGACAATTTCCCCCAAACACGTTGAGTAAAAACGAGAAAAAAAAAAGGCCAAGAAAAAGGGCACCGGGTGAAAAGGAGTTTCCAAACCCCCAAAAATTAAAAATGAAACTAAATTTGGTCCACACATCAAAAAGGGGGGGCCCAAGCGCCCCCTTTTCCCGTCTTTCTGTGTACTGAGGAAGGGGATGTCCGGCTCACCCCTTCCCCTTTCCCAAAACCTTGTTTCAGCCACGATGTTTTCATTGCTGCATCAAAAGGGGAAATTTTTTGCCGTTTTTAAGGGATGACGGACCCCGGGCCTGGGCTTTTCCCGGGAAAACCCATTTTTTAAACTCCGGCACTGCTATTTAACCTCATGTTAATGAGGGAGGGAGGGCCAGCCCCTTTGCTCTAAAACCACCCCAACTGTAAGCCCCGGCCCTCCCGCTGAACCGCTTTGATCCCATTACGCCTCACCCCCCCTTTTGATCATAATTTATCCAACCCCAACTTGCCATTTAAAAATGAAGGTTTTTCAAAAATTGTTTGGGTTTTTTGGGACATTTTTTTTTCGTTTGTTTCACATTCAAATTAAAGGGGGGAAACAATGTTGGAAAAAATTTGTCCCCCCAAAAATTTGGGAAAGTAGCTCTAGCCCCAAAGTAGTAATGGAAAACAGTTTTTTTTTAATATATTTTTAAATTTTTTTTGAGAAATTTTTGGATATGGTCCAAAAGGGCCCCTGTGGGGGGTTTTTTTGGGTCATATGCAGTCCGGGGAAATGGATGGGCCCTTTTTCCCGGTTCAATAAAATTTGGGGTTTGAAAGATTTCCTTTTTTTCCAGCCCCTTTTTAAAATCTGTGGGTCATAATTTGAGGGGTCTTTGCTGCGGTACGGGAAACTTTAAAAGTAAATTTTCCCCTTCAACTAAAATAGTGGTTGAAAAAACCCCTTTTTTGGGGGCACTTTTTAAAAATTTGGGGGTCATGCAGGTTTGGGGCTTTTGCTGGGGCCCACCCCAGGTATATTAAATTGTCCTTTAACTAAAATGGTGGGGTAAAAACCCTTTTTCCACATTTTTTAAATTCTGTGGGTAAACGGGTTTAATGGTAATACTGCGGTCCGGGACAAATATGGGCCCAAGTCCAGTTAAAAAAAAATGGTAAAAAAAAGATTTTTTTTAATTTTCCCGGCATTTTTTTTTAAAATTTTGGGGGCTTTGGGTTCCCGGGGATCATGCTGTGGCCCGGGGACATGGATAATAAATTTGTAAAATTAAAAGAAAAAAGGTGTTTCAAATAATACTGCCTTTTCGGCATTTTTTTAATTTTTTGGTCTTTGCGGGTTTTTAAGGGTCATAACTTTTTGGAAAGAAGACAGGGATAGGGGGAAGGGCTGTGACTTTTTTTCTGTGACTTTTATAACCGAAATGTGTTGCCTAAGATGTAGCACATATTCATTTTACTGTTGTGGATGTTAATTCCAGCTTCTCCAGCCCTGTTTGGGTGTAAGAAAGAAGGTGTTGTTCCTCTCCCATAGACTTTAATGGTCATCGGCGATAATCTATTATGGACTATTGTAAATTGTCTTGATAATTGACGATATCGACTATCGAAACGATTGTCAACGATTGTCATCACTAGTCAAGACCCATGTAGCGCCTGAGGAATTTCTGCACAACCAGGTTCATGACGTGTGCCAGGCAATGGATGTGCATAAGTTTACCGATCTTAAGGGCAGCAAGGAGATTTCTCCCATTGTCGCACACCAGATTGCCTGGTACCCAGGTTCAAGCAACCACCCCTGTTGGTTTGGTACGCAGAGCTGTCCCAAGACTTTATTTGTGTGTAACGTCTACAGACAAATTATTTGAATGGCTATTTTCTCTTGGCACATGATGCTGCCTGTTGAGGTTGGGGATTTTGGGCCTGCCCCAATCCCATGCAGTGTTGAGGAGTGTGGCAACCCATTAACCAGAGACACTGTCATTTCCCCAATATCACCAGTGTGAGCAGTCAGTGGGGATGTAACCCCTTTACCGTGCTTACTGGCCATGTGCTGTAAGAGGAGGACTTGGTTGCACGATGCAACCAACAAGCTGGGATTTTTCGCTCCACCATGGACTCCCCCCAAAACTTGTTGAACCAGACCTCAATGTTCCCCACTGCCAGGTTTTGCTGCACCAATGGTATGTGCCCAATGCAGTGAAAACCCGGGAAAACTTGCTGTTCCCATTGCGAGTTCTCGCTGCCACAATGTACTGCCATTAATTGAAAACCGGAACTCGCTGTTCACCATTGCCATGTTCTCACTGCCACCAATGGTATGTGCCTAATGTTGTTGAATCGGAACCTCCATGTTCCCCACTGCATTTCTTTGGCTGCCACAATGGTACTGGGTCATTAATTCGACAGGTAACTTTAAATTCAAGATTTAAAATAAAGATATGAATTAAAAATTGATCCAGGTTTTAGAAACTTAACTTTTATTAGTTTCGCAGTGAAAGATAAAAGATAGGCAATTAAAACGGTTTGGGCACAGAAATTTGCCCTTTTTCAACGGCTAGGTCTATTTAAAGGTGATATTGGTAATTTTAGAGAGAGAAACCAGGTGATAAATTGGTTTTCCATCAAATTTTTACCTGGGGGGGGGAAAAAAACCGGGCAGCTTCCCCAAAAATTTTTTGGGGGGTTTTTTAAAAAAAAGGGTTTTTTCCCCCCGGTTTTTTGGGAAAAAAAAAGGGGGTTTTTCCCCCCGGGGGGGCCCCCCCCGGGGGGGGAAAAAAACCCCCAAAAACACACCCCCCCCAACCCCCCCCCCCCCCCCCCACCCCCCCCCCCCCCCAAACCCCCCGGGGGGGGGGGGGGGGGGGCTGGGGGGGGGGAAAAAAAAAAAAAAGGGGGGGGGAAAAAAAAAAAAAACAAAAAAAAAACAAAATAAGAAAAAAAAAAAAAAACAAAAAAATGTTTGTTAAAAAAAAAAGGGGGGGGGGGTTTTTTAAAAAAAAAAAAAAAAAAAAAAAAAAAAAAAAAGGGGGGGGGAAAAGAAAAAAAAGGGGGGGTTTTTTTTTTTAAAAAAATTTAAAAAAAAAAAAATTTTTTTTGGGGGTTTTTTTTTAAAAAAAAAAAATTTTTTTTTTAAAAAAGGAAAAAAAAAGGTTTTTAAAAAAATTTTTGGGGAAAAATTTTTTTTTTTAAAAATTTAAATTTTTTAAAAATTTAAAAATTTTAAAATTTTTTAAAATTTTTTTTAAAACCCTAAAAAAAAAAATTTGGGGGTTTTTTTTTTCCCCCCTTTTTTTTGGGAATTTTTTATAAAAAAGGGGCCATCCAAAAATTTTGGGGTTTAATTTTCCCCAAAAAAAAAATTTTAAAAAGGGGGTTTTTGGAGATGGCTTTCTTTTAAAATTTACAACTATTGTTGCAAAATCAAATCTAGGAAGTGTGAAAAAATTTCTAGTTGGGGAATTTTTTTGCCCGAAATTATTGGTCTGGGCCCGGGGATTTTTTATTTTTTTGTGCGCTTCGGTAAAAAAGAAGAATTTGGATTTTTAGGTTCCTTTATATACAAAAATTCTTTGGGTTTTTTGTCTATTTAAACGTTTTAGAAACGCTTCATGAAAAAAGTTCAGGAGCTGTTTTTTTTAAAACTTTAAATGGGTTGGGCAAAATATTTTTTCAGTAAAGCTTTTGGTCAGAAAGAATGGTAAGTGATTCCTTATGATAGTCATCCCATTTCAATAGTACTATACCGCTCCCCCCCCCAAAAAAAAAAGGACAGATCCAATCTGTCAAAAGACGAGCAGAGAGCATTAAAAAATCTAAAAGAAAACACTGAACTAGTCATACATCCAGCAGACAAGCCGTGAACAAGGCAAATTTCTGTGCCCGAAACGCGTCGGTTAGTGCCGCATCTTTTATCTTTGCACTGTGGATTACAAATAAAAGTTAAGTTTCTAAGAACGCTGGATCCATTTTTGCATTCATATGCATGTTTGCTCGTGAAATACTAGCCCAAGACTGAGGGCGAGGATCCGTGCAGCTTTGTGGAGGAGACGGAGCGGTGAGCTGCCAGGTGTTGAGTCTGCAATCAAGGTGAGCCGGAATCCTATGCATTTGTTTATCGTAACTTTAAATTCTTGGGCCCTGGTGCAAAAAGTAAAATGGGGCTCTTTTCAGTTACTATGTTCCATTTCCAATACTGGTGTCTTCCTATGTATCAAAGGAGCCATATAGCAGATGCTGCCACTACACCTCCTATAGCTACGCCATCCTCATCTTTTCGGTTAAGTATTGAAAAGAATGAATTATTTTAGCCTCTCAATTTTTTTTCCTGTGACTCTTAGAGCCAAATGTTCTTCACTAAGTTGTTCCACATATCCAGTTTACTGTTATGGATGTGAATTACAGCTTCTCCTCACCTGTATAGGTATAGAAATTAACCTGAACAACATCTCCCATTGACTTTAAGGGGGTTTGAAATTTGAGTATGAGTTCGAATCGAACTTCAAACTGAACTTCTCAAAGTTCGCGGTTCCAACTTCTCGAACGTTTAAGGGCTCACTCATCACTACTCAAGAAAAGTTAAGTTCGAGTCGAACATCCCGATTTTCTCAAACTCAAACTGTACCGAACATTTTACAGTTTGTTCAAGTAAATGTTCGAGTTCGATATCATGTTCGACACCCCATTTTATTAGTTTTCAGCGTCTTTCTGCACTTTTTGGGGGCCATCAAAACAGTGAAAATTGTCAAAAACGTCATCACTGAGGTGTAGGGCTCTCATTGGCTGTTAAAATCACATAACCATGTTATATATATTTCACTGTATTGCATTCTGAACACCATTTTCAGCTCACTCTCTGTACTTTACAGACTGCTCTTAGTTAGATAGCATTTTCCTCTCCATAGACAGCAATAGTTAGGGAGTTTGGTGTTGCTGGCTGCATCTTTCCCACACCCAGCAGCTGTTATTTGGCGACATTTGCAGACTCACATAACACCCAACTCTCATATACATGGATATATATTATACAGAGCGCTTAGATTTGCTAAATCATACTCAGTGCCCAAAAGTTCAGTTTTTGCAGTATTGGGGTTAAATTCATTTTATAACACACAATCTCCAATTCTCTTTACAAAGAAATATATTCTAAATAGTGGTTGGTTGGTGAAAATTATTCTGAGTGGAGAAAAATAAATTTTTGCCAGTTTTGGAGGTGAAATACCTTTCAAATATACGTGTGTTATTGTCATACAGATATATATCCAGAAAACAGAGTTCTCTCTGTTGCTAAATCTTACTCAACGCCAAAAAGTGTAAAGTTGCCAGATTTTAAGTCCACACAATGCTGAAATATACCAGTGCGTTATTGTGATCAACATATATATACTCTTCTCTTATTATTTCATTGTGCCATGTGCAGAACTGTAATATTTAACCACCAATGGTACTGCCGTCCAATCTAGTCGAACCAGAACCTCCATGATTTCACTGCCACCAATGGTACTGCTGTCTAATCTGCAGAGGTATAAGTTCAAGTTCTTTGCCCTGCAAAAAGTGAACCCCCCCCTCCACAGTTACCAGGGCTGCCATCAGTGATCTATACACCGTTTCAGGGCCCAATAAAGCCAAATCAAATGGGGTCCTCTCCCTTTACTAGCTGCTATTTTTTTTTTTATCCCATCCGTCGGCCTCTTCTTGTTTAGAGACCCTGACAGAAGTACTGCCCGTACTGCCCTATTGGCACCCCTTCCAGTTACCATGTGCCATTTGTCATCTTATATTTCAACTGGGTTTTTGGGAACCCTCAAGATGCAGGTCCTTGTAGCAGCTGCTACCGCTGCACCTCCTATAGCTATGCCCATCCGTGCAAGCTGTCCTCATCTTTTCAGTTAGCCATTGAAAGGAATGCAATATTTTAGCCTCTCAATTTTTTTCTGTCACTTTTAAAGCTAAATTGTCTTCACTAAGTTGTTCCCGTATCCAGTTTACTGTTATGGATATTAATTACAGCTTTTCATCACCTGCATAAATATAAAAATTAAGCTGAACATTTTGTCCCATTGACTTTAATGTGGTTCAAGTTCGAATTGAAGCTCAAACCGAACACCACTATTGGTCGAAGTTCGACTCGAACATTTTACTATTCGCTCATCTCTATTCAAAATGTGTAGTAGTCTGGTTGATGTATGTAGTGCTGTTGGTGTGGACCCACTGTGCCACTGGCCAGGTTTAACCTGAAGGGGCAGGACTAAGTAGCTCTCTGGTTTTCATTAGAGCTTTTGATGGTGAAGATAGGCTTGAGCCATTAGGATAGTCACTTTAGCACTCCAGAGCAGTCCCTGGACCAGTGGCAGCCGACCATGAGGTCAGAGACACTGGTGGAATGTGAAAGAGACATAGTCAGGCGGCCTGGGATCAGAGCAGGCGACACAGGTTCAGCAGATATAGTCAAGGTCAGGAGCAGGGAGAGTAGACAGGACGAGGAGAAAACTGGGGTCAGTAACAAAGGAAGCAGACGAACAGCAAAACACCTATCAGGAATCCAGACAAGGAACCACTGGAAACCAAAGATCAGGCAAGGTGTGTAGGGAGGAGCTGTCTAATAAATCCACTGGCAGAAAAGGATTGGCTGTGGAAGCAAAACACAGCCAGACACCGTGGGGCTAAACTCCAGCACAGTGTGACCTCACCTACCAATGGCCAGGTTGAACCAGAGAAACTTGTAACAAGGTATTTGCAGCCAGCAAGGTATTTAGAAGGCCTGACAGAAGGGATAACTTCACGGTGAACACAATGAGTAGGTTGGCGCCTGCTGACTGAGCGAGTCACCGATGCAACAATGGAACTAGTCAAGTCTTTAGATTCAACAAAGACACTTAGAAGACAGGAACGGATGGTGGCATTAGCTGGATAGTAAAAGCCGCAGATGTGCCAGAAGCTGTTATTATAAAGCAAGCAGATGAGCCAAAATATTCTATAGTGCACTTGTTTGGTAACCTCAAGTTTACAGGCTTTCATATGCAAGAGAGTAGACACAGCCATAATTTTGCAATCAATGGTCTGAAGATACCATCATGAATCTTGTCAGAGAAATAGATCCTCTAAGCAGTAATTGGCTTGGTGCTGGCAAGACGAGGATGCAAAGTGTACCATAGAGACAGGACACACTGTACAGTAAAAGTGAGCACATAACTACTTCTCCTTTTGCCATGATCCTGTTATAGCAGAAGTCACCTGCAGGGGTCAATGGGAGAAGTGTATACAGATGTACAAATGCAAGTGCCAATAGTTGTTGACATAAGCTCAGACTTAAAAAAATATAATACATCAGGCAGAGCTCTCACTGACCAGTTGGCTGCGTTCTGATGTTTTTATTGGGTACTTTGTATAATTTCTGTGTCTTCTCATACATTTTAAGGTTTAGATTATTCACTGTAGAATTTTTTGTCCTTAAACTCAGACAGAAATTGGTTTATTAGAAATCTAAAATCGATCTCTCCTGGCTCAGTGTTGGGAGCTCCCTGGTGGATGTGACTTTTCTCATGTTGGGTTGTACAGCAGTTCTCAGAAAAGCCTGAATTTCATTTATTTTAGGCTTAAACTACATTATACCTGGTTATATAAACCTCTCCCTGCTACAACCTCTGCAGCAGAGCTGAGTGACTCCTGACGTGCTGCTGCTGTTGCTGGTAATACATCTGATGGGACATTATAGGACACACAACCATCTTTTTCTACTGGACATGCTGTTATTGTTGTTGGTTCTTCATGTGACCTTCTCCATCTCTAAGATCCAGGACCCTGCAGCTCAATGTAATTTTGTAATGAAGAATTACTCCTTTGAATACAAATATTCTCAGGAAGGAGATCTCATTATAGGAGGGATCTTCACTGTACATTCCTGGGTGTCACGGTGGAAGCAGGCAGGGGATTTATTCTACAACCGGATGTGCATAGGGTAAGTAGGATTCATAATCTATAAAATTAAGGCGATGTCTACACTGCATCAGACAAAAAACGGCCTGAAAGCGAACGTTTTTTTCTCCGATGCAGGACTGTGGCTTTTGTCACACTTTGTGCAAAAACCGCGGTCGCTTCTCATTTTCCTGATGTCGCCCATACAATAGTATTGTATGGGAAGACGGCTAGAAAACGAGAAGCGCCGGTGTATTATACAACATGTTGTATAATACGCCGCTGCCGAAAGACGCGCAGAGAAAAGACGAGCTGTGTAGACAGCAGCTCATCTTTCCTATTGCCATCTATGGGGCCGCAGGAACGATCATATCTTTGGCGCTTTTAAAAAAGCGAAAAGATACGATCATTTTCCTGTGCAGTGTAGACATAGCATAAGAGCTAAAAACAAAGTCTGGTAACACTCAGTACTTCTATTGTAGTTATTCTTATCCAGAGCTGTATTCTCAGGAAATAAGACAATGCTGCTGGAATCTGATCTGCATTCCACCCTCAATTGTTTTATAATCTGCAAATATGTCTCTAATGTAGAAAATTTGCCGATAGTCATGGGGAGCTTTCACTTTTCCACTTTCCTCTGCAATTTTAATGATAGGAGACTTGGAAGAACAAATCACTTCTAAAAATGTGGCTTCAGATCACGATGTGACAGATCATTGCTATGACCATTTCCTGACCAGGCACATTTTCATATTTGTCTTAGTACCTGCAGGTTTGAACACTATAATACTTTCTCACACTCATTTATTCTGGTTTTTAAAAATAAGGCTATATTTCTAAGTAATTTTTATACTGAATTTTTTTTTTCTTTGTTTCATCCCTTTCTACTGACTGGAGATGTTGGTTCTGCAGTTGGTCAAGCAGTGACTTTCTCACTCAGGAGATGGCTCAGCATGAAATTGGTCCAGACATAGTCTAATACAGAACAAACACAAAACGGTCACAGAGGACACTACCAAAATTATTCATTCCAAAATTTATTAACCACTTAAGCCGAACGCCTGAAAAGTAGTTACTGACCAGAACATTTTTTTAGTTTTTGTCTCCTTGCGTTTCAACAGTTGTAACTTTTATATTTTTTCAATGACGCAGTTGTATGAGGCCTCGTTTTATTCGAGACAAGTTGTGTTTTATGGGGGAATAGTTTAAGTTTACTTATAAATAATTGCATAATTATTTTTTATTTGAAAATGTTTTTGTTTGTTTTTTTAATTTGTTTTTTACACCATTCACATTTCACACTTAATAACTTGTTAGATTAATTCTACAGGTTATTACAGTCGTGTGGATACCTAATATGTGTAGGTTTTTTTGTGTGTGTAATTTATGCACAATTATTTTTTAATAAATATTTATTTTTATTTTATTATTTTTATTTTTTTTTACACTTTTTCTGTTGTTTTTTACTTTTTTTTTTTAATCCCATGAAGGGAGAACTGTTTTACATTTTTTTCATATATTTTTTTCCACTTAGTAATGTATTAGCATATTCATATATGCTAATACATTATAATCTGTGTCAGTCTGACACAGTCAGTGATCAGGACGCCATACAGTGTGTCCTGGTCACTGGCTTAGTACACAGACACCTCTGGGGCCACTCTAGGTCCCCAGAGCTGACTATGAAGCCGTTCCCCAAAAGCTCTGTGGGGGTGACCGGGGATGTTCCAATCACCCGAAAGAGGGGAACCCTTTGTTTGTGCTGGGAAACCCCCACCGCCCAATAAAAAGGGTTTTAAAGCCCCGGGGTGCGGGGGTTTCCTCGTTTTCCCGGGTGTCGAAGGGGAGATACTCTTGGGGGGGCTGTGTTAACCTACCCAAAGGGCCCCCGGGGCGCTGCAAATCGGTTCAAAAGACGCGCGGGGAAGACAAGGGCCCGCCCCCGACGTCTAAAAGCCCCGGAGGGGGTCGTTCGGGGTTAAGGGACCCTAAAACCACCATATAACATAAAGGGGAAAATTTTTTAAAAAGTGGAGGATGAGGGGTTGTTTTTTGTTCATTTGATGGCTAAACCTTTGTTGTCTTTGGGGGATATTTGTGATGAGATGAGACATCCTGAGGATTATCTTGTGCCATGTTCCGAGATCTGAGTTTTAAAAACAGAGATAATTTCACTTTTTTTTTTGCCCTATGTCTGTTGTTTTTTTTTTTTATCTCTTTGAAAAATGTTTTGGTCATTTATCACTATTGTTTTTTTCGTATTTCACTTTTGCATGTTTTAAATATATTCTTGATTTACTTTTTTTGTGCAGTTTTATTATTCACTTTTTTACCACCTTTTGTATATTTTTATTGATTTTTTTTTTGTATGCAGCAGCACTTTTTTAAATATATCCAACTTTATTTCCATCCTCTGTTTTCCTTTGCTTGGGCTCGTTTGCTCATGCACCGAGCTTATTTTTAACCTTGGGGTTAAAAATTTAATAATACAAGTGCAGGTGCTAGGTCTAAGGACGAACTTGTCGAAAGCCTATTTGGGAATGCAATCCCCAAATGAATGGGCTCTTTTATTAGGTGAAACCCTTGGGTTAATATGGATTTTAACATTTCGAAAAAAAAAATTTTTTTGTAGTTTTTTGGGGGGATTGTAATTTCCTGTTAAACGGGTCCCGCAGCTCTTAAAAAAGAGGCATACATTTCAGAAAGATTGGGTTTCCCCTTTTATAAGTGAAAAAAAATTAACTTTTGGGGCGCAGGAACAAATCCCACATAATAACCTTCCTGTAATGGAGATGTGTGTGTATGACAACAACAAAAGCTGTTTTCAAAGTTTTTTTTAGACAAAAAAAGCTATTTGCAAAATTACGCTCACCTTCTCCACTCTTTCAGGGGGGGGGAGACTCTACATGATCAGCTTTTAAATATAGATTCTGCAAATTGTGGAATATTGATAGGGTGTAAAAGGGGGCCCCCTTTTTGTGCAAGTGGACCTTGGCCCTCACCCGGTTCTTTTAGCTGGTGAGACTTTACCCTGTCGACTCTTTCCCCAATTCAGTTATTTTTTTCGTTTTCCCCCCAAAACTGCCTAAAAAGTGAAGTGTGAAGGTTTTGGGCATGCCTGTCATCGGTCATATAAACAAACATTTTTCAATACCAAACCCTCTCCCCTATGAATATTTTAGCATGGCCAATGTTCTAACAAAAACAACTTTGCGCCGGGAAATTGCTTTTTTTAATTAAATTTCTCCAAATAAATTCGGGTCGAAAAAATTTTTGGGGAAATTCGTCATCTTAGTAATTATGTCCGTGTGAAAAAGTAAAAAAAAGAAAAAAAAAACCCCAAAAAAAAAAAAGGAAAAATTTTTTTTTTCCAAACCAATGTTACTAAGAAAGGACAAAAAAATTGGGTAAAGGAAAGTTGGGGAACGATTAAACCGTTATTCCAGTCCTATGTTGAGCGATTTTAATTGAAAAAAGTTTAAATCGGCAGGGTTTTTTTGTTGATCAAAATTTTTTCGTCACGCGATAAATTTAGGTGAGAATCTCGCATAATCTATTATATCCCCATTTTGGCGTTTTCCTGTCATTTTGGGGCCAGCAAATCAGCTTAGAGCATAGAGCAGGGAGCTGGGTGTGCGACAAACTGGGTGTTAGGGTTGTATTAGGGGGAAAAATCCCATGCCCGTTTTTACATAGAACACCCCTTCCCCTGTTCAGCATCGTGTGTTCACGTTCTCATAAACGGGGACATGGTTTAGTTTCTCCTCAATACAGTTTCAGCGACACATTTTCTCTTTTTTTCAGACGACAAATTTGCTTTTAGCTTGAACATTAAACATGGTGATTTAGAGAATTTCAGTTTTTAGGTAGTTAGGCTGAGATTTTAAAAAACATCTAGCCTGTACACCCGGGGGGGGGAAGGGGGGGGGCGAACATGGGAAAAGGGCAGGCAACTTTTAAAAGGGAAAGAGTGCATATTGTGCGCCCAGGACTCTTTGAACCTGCATTGAAAGGGCTTTTTTTTTTCCGGTTTTTTGGTGAAATTGTACCTTGTATTTTGTGAGCCCAGTTTTTTTCAATGCCCCCCTTGTATTTTATTTTTGGTTTAAGAACTTTTCTAAAAATGCAGGTGTATGTCATAGGTCAAAAAACCTTTTATTTCCGTAACGATTTAAGTCTTTTTTTTTTCACTTTTGTGCAGCCCAGGTTTTCAAAGACCCACCCTTGCACTTAAAAGGATACGACTTTTCTAGTCACTGCAGGTGTATTCATAGGTCCCCAAAAACCACCTTTTTTTTATCCTTACACGTTTTAAAGTTTTTTTTTTTTTCCTTTGTGCACCCCAGGTTTGTTCAAGCCCCCTTTGACTTACCAATAGGATCAAATTTTTCTAGTCACTGCAGGTGATGTCTAGGTGCAAAAAACCCCCTTTTTTTTTTTTCCTACACGATTTAAGTGGTTTTTTTAAACTTTTGTGCAGCCCAGTTTTTTTCAAATACCCCCTTTGTACTTACAATAGGATACAGAAACTTTTCTATCCGCAGGTGCATTTTTTTTAGGTCAAAAACCACCTTTTTTATAATCCGTCAAAATTTTTAGGTTTTTTTCACTTTGGCGCAGGCCTTTTTTGTTCAAAACCCCCCCTTGTACTTACAATAGAATACGAATTTTCATTTAATGCGGTGTTTTTATAGGTGCAAAAACCCACCTTTTATTATCCGTTCACATTTAATAGTTTTTTTTTCACTTTGGCGGGCCATTTTTTTAAAAGACCCATTTTGTACTTAAAATAGATACAGATTTTCTAGTATGAGGTGTATTTTTTTTGGTGAAAAAAACCCCCTTTTTTACCGTAAAATTTAAAATTTGGGTTTTTTTTCCTTTGGGCCACCCATTTTTTTTTCAAAGCCCACCTTGTTTTTAAATTGGATACAGAAATTTCTAGTAAGGTTGTTTTTTATGGTGCAAAACCACGTTTTTTATCGTAAAAATTTAATTAGGTTTTTTCATTTTGGGGGCCATTTTTTTCAAAACCCCACGTTTTTTGGGAAAAAACAAAATTGGGTGAAAGGGAAAAATTTTTTTACAAAATTTTGGGTTTTTTTTTGTATTGTTGCAAAAAAACAAATTTTTCAACCGTGTAACTTCTGAATAGTTTTATTGGCTGTTAAATTCTCTTTTGGCGCAGATAGCGCATTGTCGTATTTTGTTGAAAAAAAAAAAAATTCCTGTCCTACGGGGCAGTTGAAAATCCCTGGGACTGAAGGAAAAATTGTTGCTGTGGGAAAATTTGGGGGAATTTTAGAATAGTTGTGTTTTTGCCCTCAAAAAACCCCCACGCTTTTATTTTTTTAACTCCCTGTTTTGAAATTATGGTATTTTTATGCTACATTCTGGATACTCCCCTCAAAAACCCCCAGCATTATTTGTTATAACCCCCTGTTTTGTATTACTGGTATGTTTATTTACATTCTGGACTTCCCAAAAAACCCCCCTTTTTTAAAACCCCCCTGTTTTGTATTACGGTTTTTTATGTCTCATTCTGGACTACTACCCTCAAAAAACCCCAGCATTATTTGTTAACTCCCCTTTTTTTTTTGGGAAATTTTATGTTTTTTTATTCCCCCCAAAAAAATTTTTTTCCCCTGGATTTTTAATTTTTTCTAACCTTCCTAACAACCCCACACTTTTATTTGTATAACTCCCCTGTTTGTTTTTCTGGTATGTTTATGTCACATTCGGGACTACCCCCCTCAAAAAAACCCCAAAACATTTTTGAAAAAACCCCCCTTTTTTTGTATTATGGTATGTTTATGTCTACATTCGGGACTCTACCCCAACAACCCCACAGCATTATTTGTAAAAACTCCCTGTTTTGTATTACTGTTGTTTATTTACATTCTGGACTCCCCCAAACCCCCTTTTTTTAACAACCCTGAAATCCCCCAAATTTTTTGTATAACCCCCCGGCTGGTTGTTTTTTTTTGGGTATTCCCCCCCCTTTTTGGTTTTTTTTTATTTTATGATGAGTTTCCCCCCCAGCTTTGTGCTCCAATTCCCCTGTATTTATTTCTAGCACAGATTTTCCCCTGTGTTTCTGCTTTGCGGGGCCCTTTTGACTCCTCCAATTTACGCCCCGGGGTTAATTGATCTAAAGGGAAAACTCTACAGGGCTTTTTTAAAAATCAGACAGCTTTTTTTAAAGGATAATTTTCGTGATATTTGGGAAAGGGATACTAATCATCAAAATATGACAGAATGAGCAGAATTGGCTGAAGTGAGCTTGAAGGATTCCCGGGTTAGTGAGTAACTGGCTTTTTTAACTAACCAAAAATACCCCTTTCCATTGCTCACTATTGCTATTACCTTGTGCATCTGTCTCCCTTTCCCTAAACCCTGTTGCCCCTGAAAATGCTTCCCACTCAGCGCCCTCCTTCCCCTCCCCAATGTTACATCCCACACACTTTTTTCCCCTTTTTAAAATCCCCCAAAAAACCACAGCCTCCTAGTGTTGCACAAATCCGCTCATACACAACACTAAACCATCTGCTGTACTTTTTTCTCCTGTTCTTGGCGGGGAAAACTCTCCAAACCCCCCTAATAAAAATATCTGGCACACAAAAAATAAGTGAAACATAAAAGGAAATTTGGAATTTTGGGAAAATGCTTTACTGAAAAGGAAAAAGAAAAACCCTGGGATTCATTTAAAAATTTTTGTCAAAAAAGTATTAAGTCCCCTCCCCAAACGTAAAGGGGGGAACCCGCACGGGTGAGTCCCTAACATGAACATTTTTCCTATAGGATCCATTAAACAAAACTTTTCAGGGAGTGAAGGGAACCTGCTAGAATTATCTTGCACTATTTAAAAGAGGTGGCGGAGTGCAGCAAGCCAATGAGGTGCCATTCCTCAAATAGACTTCAAAATCAATTTTGGTTTTCCACCAATATTTTTAAAAATTAGCATAGGTGCACATGAAAAGGGAATGCATACATTAAAACAAATATAGTGGTATTAGAGTATGTATTGCCTTTTCAGGGCACCTATGCTTAGTTTTTAAAATATTGGATGTGCACAGCCTAAAGATTTTTTAAGTCTATTTGAGGAATGGCAACCTCATTGGCTTGTGACTCCGCCTACCCCCTTTAAACTAGTCAAGATAATTTGTAGCAGGTTCCTTACTCCCTAAATGTTGTAGTCTGAAAGGACTCCTGTGGGTAACTGTTTCCCAAAATGTTGGGACTCACCCGTGCGGGATCCCTTTTACGCTATGGGGGGTGAGCTTAATACAAATTTTGACAAAAACTGTAAACTAAGAAACCCAGGTTTTTTATATTTTCCCTTTGCAGTAAGCATTTCCAATATTCCCATATACTTGGGGTTTCACTTATTTTTAGTGTGCCATGATATTTGTATTAGATGTATCTATTGCCTTTTCAGTGTGCAACCCTTTTTGTTTTTCAAAAATATTTGGATGTGCACAGCCTAATTGATTTTTTTAAGTCTATTTAGGAATGGGGAGCTCATTGGCTTGCGCACCCGCCACCTTTTTAAACTATGAAAAAAAAATTCATAGCAGGGTTTCCCATCACTCCCGAGGTTGTAGTCTGAATGATCCTATGAGTAACCTGTTCAGTGTTGGGACCCCCCAAAACCCGTGCTGGGCCCCTTGCCTATTGGGAGGTGAGCTTAAACAACTTTTATCAAAAACTGAAACTAAGAATCCCCGGGTTTTTTTATATTTTCCTTAGCATAATGCATTTCCCAAAATTTTCCCATATCCTTGATGTTTCATTTTTTTTGTGTGCCTGATACTGTATTGATGAGCTATTGCCTTTTTAGTGTGCAATTCTTAGTTTTTTTAAAATAATGGTGTGCACAGCCAATTATTTTTGATCTCTCCTAACCCCCCCTCCTTCCCCTTACGCTATCCCACCTCCCTCCTTCCTAGAAACCCTGCAAAACCCGCTCGCTATTGTTTTCATGTCTTTTTTATGCCATTTTACATGTGCTCGTGGAATGCCGTCTGTTGCTAACCCAAACCCCCTGCTGTTCATGACCCTTTTCCCCTCTAACCCCTTAATCTCCCCCGCTCTCACGAAACCTGGCTAAGCCATCCCACACCGCTTCCCCTTGGGCCCTCCAAACCTATGGCCCTACACTTCCCCACACCCCCCGGGTGAGAACAGGCCGGGTGGGGGTTGGGATATCCTTTTTCCACACTGCCTTACGGTCATTCCTCCAACCCTCCCTCACCTTCCCCTCCTTTTAGGTCCCCAAACCCCCCAGACTCTTGGCCATTTTCCCCCAAAACGCGGTTGGTACAGACCCCCTGGATCCCGCCCATTTTTGGATCATTTTCGGCCCGGCTTCCTCACTTCCTCTCCACTGAAATACCCCATCATATGGGGGTTTCAACTCCCCTTTTCAAACCCTATGTCTCCTTCTCCTCTCCGGGTTTCTTTGCTAACATATCCTTTGGGCCCCTTTCAAAATTTTCGATTCTTCACCCCCCAAGGTGGAAAAATCTTGATTTGTTTTCTGCAGTCAATCATTAATAAAAAACCTCACTAATTTCCATAAGCGCTTTCTGTCACAACCTTATCTCCTTCACTATCACCATTTTCAGCCTTCTTGGGCACACCCGCCCATCACCCTCCAGAAACTTCGTAATGAACTCTAGGAAATATAACACCCCTAAGCCTCACTCCCCCCTAATTTCCCCCGACCCGTCCGACCTGGCGTCAAGCAAAAACAAAGAAACCAACCCCCCTGGAATTTTGGCACACTCAGACACCCCACCCCCAAGGGCCCCGACGCCCCCATGGAACACTCAGACTGCTTTCTGCAGCGCTGTTCAGGTCGCTGAGAGACTGTGGAGAAAGTCAAGTCCTCCTGACTTTTTCCCCTTTTAAAATTTATGTCGGACTTCCAACGCCCTTCACTGCGAAAACAAAAATACTTCCCTCCCTTTGTTCCCCGTTAACAAAACCCAAAACGCCCGTTTTTACACTTTCCCCTCCCTCCCGGCCAAAACTCAGGCCCGGGGCACTGCCTCTGTGCTGAAGACCTGGCGGGGCTCTCTCAAAGACAAAAAGACAGTATCCGGCAAAACATTGCATCTCAACCTCAAGTAACCCCATCCCGTCCCCTTTTCCAAAACATCCTCTAGTTGCCTCAGCCTTGACCCAACACAGAAGAAGAAGTGTCCGGCTTCTCCCCCCGTCAGTCGCCCCACCACCTGCTCTAGTGACCCCTTTTCCCTCCCCCTGCCATCCCATTTCTCCAGCTATCTTTCTCACCTTACTGCAATTTCAATCTTTTTCTTTTTCTCTGGGATCTTTCTTTTTCCCTTTAAACATGCCTTATAAAACCCCCTTTTCTTAAAAGCCCTTTTCTGGGCCCCTCGGCTCCAAAACCCAAAAACTCTAATTGCCCTTATTCTAAACTCTTGGAACCTTTTTTACTCTCGCCTAATGCTATTCTCTGAAAATATCTTTCAATCCCTACAATTGGTTTCCCCCAACCCCACACTCCACAGAAACGCTTTAGTTAAAGTCTCTAATAACCTCCACACTGTAAATCCAGGGGGAAATACTTTGTTGTTTTTCTGGGGTCTTCTGCCAGCATTTTTACACGTGGATACCCCTTTTTCCCCCAGCTGCTCGCTTCATTGGCCCCCAGGACACCGCACTCTATTGGTTCCTCCTACCCTTTGATTGCTCCCTTAGTGTTCATTTTCCAGTTTTACCCCCCCTGTCCTTTCCTCTTCTGTTGGAGTTCCTAGGGATCGGTTCTAGGCCTCTCCCTTTTTTCACTCTACACTCCCCCATTGGCAAAACCATAGCAAGAAAATTTTGGGTTCCCAAAACCATCCTCCCTAACACTCAATTACACCTCCCCCGAG
Source organism: Phyllomedusa bahiana (assembly GCA_025379985.1). Taxonomy (NCBI): domain Eukaryota; kingdom Metazoa; phylum Chordata; class Amphibia; order Anura; family Hylidae; genus Phyllomedusa; species Phyllomedusa bahiana. The sequence goes on along the minus strand of JAODAL010019818.1, from coordinate 15,694 downwards.
ACCACTCCCCGCCCTGCTACAAAACACCAGTACTGTCTGTCCGTTCCTGACATCATGTCCCCCTCTCCCCCTGAAACTAAACCTCACTAAAAACCGAATTCTTGTCTTTCCACTCTTTAACCAAACCCCACCCCGTTTTCTGTCTCAGTGTGTGGCACCAAAACCTTCTAGGCGCAGCCCGATATCTTGGGGTTATTTTCTAGATTCTAATCTGTCTTTCCCCCATTTTATCCAATCCCCCTTTCTTTCTCTTGTCATCTGCACTCAAGAACATTTCCCAAAATCCCTACTTTCTCCTGTAGAAACAGCCCCAAACCCCCATTGTTTCTCTTATTCATTTGTCTTTTACTACTTGCAATTCCCTGCTTCGGGTCCCCTCCTGTAAAATTTTCTCCATTGTTAATGCAGCAGCCAGGCTTGTCTTTCTTTCCAGGGGGGCCCTTAATTTTAAATGCCCTCTACCCCTGTTTGTTGGTACCTTTTTTTTACCCTTTTTTTTTCCCCCAAATTTTTCCCCCCCTACAGAAAAAAAATTTTAAACCCCCCCCAACCCAAAAACAAAAAATCACTCTCACCCATAAAAACCCCACAGCGCTTCACCCCCCCCATTTCCTCTTTCCATCCTGTTTTACCCCCCTACCCGTGCTCTCCCGTTTTGCTGATGATATCAGATTACATGCCTCGTCTCCGCCTCCCATGCCCGTCCAAAGATTTTCACACATGGGGGGGCCAATTCCTGGAACATGCTAGCGGGCAATCGGGACACTCAAACCCCCCACAGTTTTAAAAGGGCCTAAAAAAAAACTCTTCTAGGGGTGGCATTCAAGAACCCCCAATTGTAACCCCCACCTCATCAAACTATCTGTCACTCCCAACACTAGGGCACCCCAAAGGGCACTTACGTAAATAGAGTATTTTGGGTCACCAACTTTTATGTAAACCCCCTTATTTATAAACATGCGGACCATTGAAAAAAATGAGCACTTCTTAACCCTTTTTCTCACCCCCTACACCAAATAGTTGTAAGCTCTCGCGAGTGGGGCCTCACACCCTTTTGTCTCATTTGTAAGTTCTTTTAATGTGTAATGTCTGTATTATACCTTAAAATTTTAAAGTGCTGCGGAATATGCGCTATTAAAAAAAAATTTTTTTATTATTATTATTATTTTATTATTTATTATTTTTTATTTTATTAATTATTTTTTTTATTTTATTTTAAAGGACTGTAAAAACTCTTCCATCTTTCTTAAATTTTTATTTTTTTAAACATGGAGCGAATGCGGGGTGGAAAGTGAGAAAGAGGGGGTGGAAGGGAGGTAAGGTACAGAAGGTGCTCCTTCAGGTGTGGCACAACTCGCAAGCCAGGGGGTGTCGGTTGGGGAAACCTCAGGCCTGTCATGCGGGTCAGGGGCCATGTAATCCATAACGAACAGCGTCGCCAATCTGTTCTTCAGTGGTTAATGAAAATCCTGCATCCAGCGTCTTACCCCCTCGTCCCCCATCACAGCCACAAATGTGTCATCAAATCGTCAGCTCCGCCAAATGAAGGAAAGGCAGCCCAAATTTCAACTCGTGTACCCACCATTGGGGATAATCCTTTTTTCTAAAGCCTCTTTGATGAAAAAATGCGGGGGGTAGAAGGCATTTCCAAAGATAAGAGGCCAAAGAGGATGTTTTTTGTCTGCTCTGATGCCCAGTTCTGATCCCACAGAGGGGAAAGGGAGCCGGTCAATGGGAAAAACCGGGCGGTCAGGCAACGCCTTGCAGTGCCTCTTGCTTGTAGCCCGCGCTCCTGGATGCAGAATGTCAGGAGACGAAGTCACCTGTGTTGATGTGATGATGAGACATTGCGGATCCAAACGTGGTCTTTTCAGCCGAATTTGCTTGCGAGCACTTCATCTCTGGACGAGGAGGAAGACGATGGGGTAGTGTCAGTATGGCTCCCGCCTAAAAAGGTAGAGGGCGGTCGCAGAAGTCTGCTGAGAAAATTCCGCCAGCCACGATCAGCAGAAACACCGTTCCTTGTTTATCGCCGTCGAAAAGGTCCAGAACCTCTCAAGCCTGGGCCTTTTTCGAGCAAGCCTCTGATTCACCCAGCGATGTCATATGCCGCCTTTGCCGTAAACGCATCAGTAGAGGCAAGAATCTTAGGTGTTTAATAACCACCAACATGTCTAGTCAATGCAGCGAATGCATGAGTTGAAATGGAGGGAATACTTGGCCAAAAAAAGGCCACACCGATGCCGGGCTTCCAACCACTGTCACTTTCTGTCTCCGCCTCCTCCGCCACCACCAAGCATTCCTCAGCTGCCAATGTCTCTCAGAGTCATGAACAGGGATCAGCCTACGTTTCAGCCTCCACCGTCGCCCGAGTACCACCAGCACCATCAGAGTCCCATCCTACCCATTCTCCATCCACCATTTTGACGACCTGCATGCCGTACAGCGGCCAGTCTAGCAGCCAGCCTTCTGTCTTCCAGGTTTGGGAGCAGAAGAAACAACTTTAAACCCAAACCATCCCAAAGCCAAAAGCCTGAATGTCGGTATTACCAGGCTTTTGGCCTTGTAAATGTTGCCTTTCCGTCTGGTGGACACAGATGGGTTCCACCACGTCATGGCCCTTGCCTGCCCCCAGTACCCGATGCCCAGCAGGCATTTCTTTGCTAGAAAAGCTGTCCCTGTCCTGGCCAGCCACGTGTCATCTAAAATTTTAAGCGCGTTGTCTGCATCTGTGTCCGGCAAAGTCCATCTGAACACCGACACATGGACTAGTAAGCACGGCCAAGGCTGCTATATCTCTGTGAAAGCTCACTGGGTGAGCTGGGTGGATGTCTCTGGTGGTGACGGTGGCTCTCAGGCTCGGCGCACGCTCTTCAAAAACCGCTCTCCCCGGGTGGACAAAAAACCTTGTGCCAGGCAAGGTGGTGTGCGATAATGGGGCGAAATCTGCTGGACTGCCTTAAGGATCGATAGGCGGAGCCACATCCTTGCACTGGCACGTGTCATGAACCTTGTCATCAGAAATCTCTAAAGCCCTACCCGGGTCGGGGATGCTTGTGGGAGGCTCGAATCTAAGTTCGCACCCCCCCGTTCGAACCCGTTTCGTCCCCCCTTGCTTTTGTTGCAGCGCAGCTGGGCCCCCCGTCAAGTGTCTCATTGTTGCGTGGAAAACACGCTGGAATTCCCTTTTTTCCCACATCTCCAGCGATTGGTGGCAGCAGGCAATGCCATTCGAGTACGAGTGCCATGGCTGACAACGCGGGGGGGACTCGGGGGGGTTGAGCCCCCGAGAGTGGAGGCAGGTGAAAGAGCTCGCCCACCTTGCCAGTTTTGAAGACCACCAAAAGGTCGTGCGGAGAATCCCCTTGTCGGGAGGCTTGTGGTGATGTTAGTTTGGGAACGATCTTTGGGACACTTGAACATCGGGTCCAACCAGCGACAAGGAGGAACGGATTTTATGGGGGCACGGAGATTTTTCTCTCCGTCGAATCTACAACCCTGACGTTTCAAATTTTATGGGTTTTCTTAGGCAGGGTTTTGGGGTCGGGGGGCTAGTGCAAGGCGGCCTTCGCAATCGGGGTGCATCCCCTGGGGCCAGTCGGGTGTGTTGAAGTATCCCAGAGAATGCAGAGGAGGAGGAGGGTTTTCCCTGGATACCGACGTTACCGACGTCCCTGTCTTGGAAAGGGTTGGCGGAATTTTGGCGGTGAGAAAGAAGAGGAAAATCAGTTTGCTAGGCCCTTAGACCCCGAAGCTTGGGAACAAGGCTCCATCTCTCATAGAGTGCTTGGAGCTCCATTTCCTCCACATGATCCTCGCATTAAGGCCATAAAATGAACAAAAGTTATGGGGATTGATCAATGGAGACATCGTTGGTCTGCTTCACGTTCTTCAAATTCACGTGGAACAACGTCCGCGACGGACACAGCAGAGTGCCTTAGCCGTAGCGGGGGAGCGCCAGAGGGAAGGTGGAGGCCCAATGGGTGACCCTTTTGGCAAATCTTTATTTACCCCCTCACCAACCCTGTAATGCAGGGCACACATAAAACACACAGAGAAGCTTTAAAAATCAGGTGCTGATATCTCGCTCAACCAATGTTTTTGGGTGTGTTCCGGACCCAATCGACTTTTGGGTATCCAAAATGGATGAATGGCCGAGCTCGGGCCACGCATTTGAGCGGGATCCACACAGCTTTAGGAGTCTTCAGACAAACGCTTTCCCGGCCCTTTTCCCCAGATAATTGGATCGTTTTTCTTTCTCAAAGAGAATCAGGCATGGATCTTGTGATGTTGTGGCCCCAATTGCAGAGGTCCGATTAGTTCGGTCTACTTCACATCCCTTTCCAAAAAAAAATTTTCCTCTTGAAAAAATTTTTTTTTTTTTGTCATTTCTTACTGCAATTTTTTATTTCAGTTTTTCCCAAAAGACATTTTTCTGGTTTTCTGTGTGGAGTTAAAGAAACCAAGGTTTCATGAAAAACCGTTTTTCCCTCTACTCACATTATCTTTAAATTTTTCGTATTGTCAATGGTTTTGGGGTCATGTGGTGTGAAGATACAGCAATAATCATGGTCTTTGTCGAAAAGAAGCGTTGGCTTCTAAGTGGCATTCTCACTCACAATTTTTAACAGTGGCTGAGAAATTCTTTTTTTTTTTTTTTTCCATTCAAAACGCTTTTATTGAGGATAGATCAGGTAAAATACATAAACAAACAAATAACAAGGATACTTGCCAAAGTCTCGGTTAGGAAAGGAAATTTTTTGTTAGAAAAAGTCATAAAATGATACTAGAAAAGTTGTGAGAGAAAAAAAACTAGAAAATCAACAGTGTCCAGAATCATACAATTAAAAAGTTAGAACGCATTAAATCAGTAAATCATCGCAAATGCGAAATAGTAATTAGTCAAGCATAATGTTCTTATGAAAGCAGTATGGTGGGTATATACACCCGATGATAAGGCATTAAATTCAATCGATAATAAATACCAATAACTGTTTATTAAATAACTCGATAAAAATAAGGAATATACACAGTAGTATTGGTGATACATATTAATGTATATACATACAGACATTCATACACATACTACACACACATACACGTAATTACACATACCCACCTATACACATACACACGATATATACATACATAAAATGCAGAAAGAGAAAAGGAAGAGGAGGGAAAAGAGGAGGAGGGTGGGGGTTTGTGGCGTGGGTTTCCCTAAGAAACCTAAACTGTCCAACGGGCAGATCTATACTATAGGGAGGTTCTAGTGAAAAAAACAGGAATGGGTGCATTGCAGGGACGGATTATCGTAAAAAGGAGCGCGAAATGCAGGGAGAGTTGGTAAGAAAGCCAAGGTGACCATGTTCTGAACAGTTGTTCGTCTGTGTCTCAGAGGAAACCAGGGAAGTTACTCCACTATGGTACGTGGTGACGTGACCTCATGTCATTCCACTCCGCGACCGTGGGCGGATCAGGAGACACTCCAATTCCTGGGGATAAACTTGTCTTGGCCGCCTGCAGGAGATGACGCTAAGCAGCGATCTCTTATATTGTCAGGATCGGCATGTGAAACATAAGAGGAGAGCAGCCTCGGAGTTTTCTGGAGTTTCAGAGCCAGGTCAGTCTCTTCACTAGTGTGGTATACTACATTCCAAAAGTCCTGCAAAGCCGACAGCCCAACAAATGTGTAACATGGTCCCTATTTCCGTTCCGCAGCGCCAGCAGAAATCGGCACGGCCGAGTGAAAACCAACGGTTGTATTAGAGAGGGGACCTATACACTAGAGATGACTTTTAAGCTAGTCTCTTGTGCCCTGGTAGCTATGACTGCTTTATGCGCGAGTGTTAAAAGAGCGATACCACAGGGTCTTGTGAGAAAAGATTTTACCTAGCTCCGACTCCAGGCAGCACAGTTACGACGGTAGAGTTGCAGAAGAATGGCGAAAGAAACAGAGAGCTCCTTTAATTAAAAGAGATGGTGTGCTAGGAGGAGAGTCCAATGACACATCTTACTCGAATGATAGAAAGTGGTCTCCTAAAGTCAACCTGCATCCTTCAGTGAAGAGGAAAAAGTGTAGGGAACTGAGAACTAGTGATAGGCCGTGGAGGAAGCGGCTTGTCCACGACTTCTGCAGGGATGGAGGAATGGATACGAGACAGTAGTAGGCCCTAGTATTAGATTGTGCAATCGTGGGGGTCATCATGGAGCTCCCTAAAATGGAAGGCACCGCTAAACAGGAGGAAACGCAAGAGGATTGTCAGAGACAGGAATAAGGGTCCTGACCTATCTTTTAGGTAATAGGACGGAGTTTGTAATCACAATCGTGGGAGGGTTGCGGGTAGTATAAGACGTGGGTATGTATTCCCCCCCCCCTAAGAGAAAAGTCCAGAATCCGGGGATGCGACGCCAAGGAACATAAGGGCACACCGCGCTCGCCAATCGGAACCCATAAGCCTACCCCTTCCCGGGCCTTTACTAGGTCTAGGACCCTTAGAGTATGCGGCTGCAATATAATAATTTTTTGGCAGTTCGGTAGGCCAAGGCCACCGATGCTCTTATGCATAGTCAATGGTGGCATAGCTCAGCCTAGGCGCGGCCGGTTGGCCAGATAAAGAGTCGTGAACAGTACTGCCAAAAAGAGTGATGGTAAGCACTGGGATAGTTTGGGAGTAGGTAGATAAACGGGGCAAATTGGTCATTTTGAGAATGTTCACTCTGCCCAAACACAGGAAAACTCTTCCTACTCCAGCTCCTCTAGAATCAGCAGAGATTTTCTGAAATAAGGGTTCACAAAGTTGAAGGCAAAATACTTTAGAGAGGTCTGGTGGGGGAATCCTAATACCTAGGTAAAGTAAGAACCACTGAGCGGCCTCTGCAAAACGGGTACGACGACTTGAGTAGCCTAAGGTCCGCAGGGAGGTAGGGAGATTGATACCATGCTAAGATTTAGAATATTGACTTAAAGTTAGACCAGGTCCAAACCTCTCCAACTCGGACAATCAGCGCCTGGATGGAAGTCAATGGGTCCGTAACATAAACCAAAAGGTCATCGGCAAAAGGTGAACACTTTTATTCGTGGTCTACCATTTATTAATATCCCTATGTACCGGAGTTGGATAGCGAATCGCGGTGATGCCATCAAAATTCTCATCACAAGACATACAATAAAAGGAGGAGAGGAGGGGCAACCCTGCTGAGTACCGTTATGGATGCTGAAAGGGTCAGATTTAATAGAACCTTGATTTTAAGTTGGGCCAGATGGGGTGTTATTATAGGGCCATGATCTCTAGGCAAAAAATGGGCCAAAACCTAGACGCCGAAGAGTGGACAACAAAGAAGTCCAAGAAATTCTGTCAAAGGCCTTTTCGGCGTCCAGGGAGAGAACCATCAAAGGGGTTCGCCACTTTTGGGCTAGATGGATAATGTCCAGAGTCTTCAGAGTATTGTCGCGGGTCTCCCTCCCCGGGACGAACCCCACCTGGTCTGGGTGTATCAGGCCGGGCAGCAAAGGGTTTAACCTATTGGCCAATAATTTGGCATAAATTTTAAATCAACGTTCAATAGAGAAATAGGCCTATAACTACCAAACTACCGGTTTGGGGATGACTGCGACATGAGCTAGTGTAGACTGAGGGAGGAAGGGATTAGCAGTGGAGATGGAATTAAAGACTGCTAGGAGCCCAGGGGATATGAAGGTCAAGGAAGTCTTGTAGAACTGCTAGTGAAGCGTCAGGACCAGGCTTTCCCTCCTGGAAGGGACTTAAAGACAGCAGGAAAGTTCTGATAGGGTAAAGGGTTGCCCTCTAGGTCTGAAAGAAACTGATTTCCTGTAGATGTGGTAGCCTACCACCTAGGGCCCGGTACTCCACTGGAACGGGACGAGGGCACTGGTGATTGTTATAGATTAGATAGAAAGAGTGAAAGGACGCCAGGCGTTGATTTCGGGGGGGCCATTTGCTACGCAACATGGGACCATTGGGCTATCTTAAGGCAGGGGATATGTGGAATCTAGCGATTGCTGACGTAGGCACGGAGCCAATAAACTACCTGCATTTATTTCCGTTTTATTATTTAAAAAAATTCTTTTTTTTTTTTTTTACTACGGACCCATTTGACAAGAAACGCCTCCAATGAAGTTCTAGGAGGAGTTTTTGATTCCAAACGGGCCCATAGAAGTCCGCTCAGAACTTCCGGGGAAAGGTCTCCAAGCATCTAACTTCTGAAGGGCCAAGCTGTTAGTTTAGAAAGCTCTATCCCTCTTTAATCTAGTCCATGTGCTTGATCAGGACACTCCGCATTACAACATTTAAGTGCTTCTATTGTGTATTTGGGGATGTGGTTGTCAGCAGATTGGTTGAAGTAAAGTGGCAGTGTTCTACAGATTTTAATAAGGTCGGCCAGACTGGGACGTGTCACAGAAGCATCACGTGACTCATTGAGTCGCAAGAAACAGCACGGATTTCGAAAATATAAAGAGCGGGACAGAGAAACTTACAATAAAACAGGGGGAGGGATCTGACCAGATTCTGCGTTACCTATACAGGTAGAGGATAGCCACGGGAGAGATCCATGTGAGAGTAGGAGAGTTAATCAATTCGGCTTATTGAATTATGGGGCGTCGAATAAAAAGGAGTAGTAATACTTTATCCCCGGGTGTTGCGTTGCGCCAGGCGTCGCAATAATTGTAAATAAGTTAACAGGGACTTCCGGATCTGTTTAATGGCTCGGTCATGAAAGTGAGATTTTTTTCCGTGGAGTTATCAAGGGTCGGGTCAAGAGTAGCATTAAAGTCTCCTCCAAATATGATACTGCCCTTCGCCAGCGGGTGTCAGCACGTCACCAATTGCTGGAAAAAGGCCACTTGCCCCTGTTGGGAGCATAGGCATTGACTCTAGAAGTGAATTTCATAACCCTTCGATCATGAGATGAGAGAATTAGATATCGAGGCCAAAGGGTCCACCCAACAATCCAAAACCCGGTGCGCCAGTGACCTATGTAAAGCAATGGTACCTCCCCTGGACTGGGACTCTTTGATTATTAGCGAAGAACCAACGTAGGATAGAATTATTACGGAGGGTAGGGGCATGGCCTACTTTAAAATGGGTTTCCTGGAAGAAAAACTATTGTGCGCTTTCTGCCTAATGAAAGTGGTATATAGCACTGGGCCCTTTTTTCAGGGGGGGTATTAAGCCCTTTCGCATTAAACGAGGCTATGTTAGTTCAGCCTAGGTACCTAATAAACAAACCTACAACCTCCGATAGGGGGAAGGTAAAGAGAAAAGAAAAGAAGGAGTTCCTAAAGCAGGGACAAAAATAGCCTGCAGTGCGGTTCCTAAGAATTTGACTAATACAAGTCAGTAATCCCAAGGTTGATTACAAAGAAACCCTCGACTGGGAACTAAGGTCCTAACGGGGGGATAAGAGAATAGACTAGATAGAAGAAGAAATTCACATGTCTGGGCTCCGTATATCCTGAAACAAATCATCACGAAAAGTGGCGGGCTCTGGTACAACGCAACCATAGGCAAGAGAAAGAGGAAAGGAAAGGTAAGGGGAGGGAAATAACCAAGACAAAGTGACCGAAAGGCGGGAAAGTAGCCTAGTTAAGGCATAAACAAGCCGCATATATAATACAGTCCTACAATCAAAATATGCTGAGACGGCCAAGGTAATACACCAACATGACGTTTCTGGGACGACCCAGGGCATCTCCCAAAACCAGGATAACTCGAACAAAGGAATAGAGAAAAAATTAAAAGGAAAAAGAAAAAAAGGGGGGGGGGGCATCTGTACCACAATGTGGGGCCGCCACCACCTAATGGGTATCTCAGATAACACGTAACACCCCCCAGGGCTCCAGAACTCGCCATTGCAGTTTCCACAGTAAGGGCTAAAGAATGTAGTGTGCATTATTTCAGTACAGATATACTTACAACTTAACAGGGGAATAAGAACCAAAAAAGTAGGAGAAATAGAGGAGGAACATTTCCACAATTATAGTGGATAAGCCGATCCAGATAGACTGGATCCAATGAGGGATATACTTTTCAGAGTAATAAAAGGATCGTGATGGGTCCTAGATAAATCAGCATCCAAGTCAGGTAGGTTGCGTAAAGCGAAAGAGTCAGTGGGTGACGACTCGTCGAGGTCCTCCTCGGCAGGATGAAATCCCTGTTAAGATGCCGGTCCGGCAGGAGGAGCCATAGGATTGGCCGGGCAGGCCCAGGACAAACGTTCTGATGTTAGTTCTGGAGAAAAGATGGTTATGTCATCCGGGGAAAACGAAATAGATTAGAGTGTATCCCCTCTGACGAACAGATAGAGCGAAGGGGAATCCCCATCGATAGAGGAGACCCGTCCTTAAGCCAGCTAAGCAGAGGTTTTCAAGGCTGCACGTTGGCGGAGTGTGTGTCTGGGGAGGTCCTGTAAGAACAACAAGGAGGAATCCTGGAACACAATAGATTGACGTTGCTTGCCTGTCGCACATGATGTCTTTCTTTTAGTTGAAGAAATGAATTGCCCCAAATCAAGTATCAGTGGTCGCTTTGGATCTAGTAGAGTAGGAGGACGTTAATGCACGGTGCGCTCTGTCCTCTCAATATGAGCACTGGGGGGTCGCCAGTAAGTCGGTTTGAAGATGGTAGTGAGGACCCAGTGTAGATATACGCCGCCGCAAACGTTTCAGGTAATCCACTGTTCTGGATGTTGTTGCGGCGCTCCTGTTTTCCAGGTCGTCCAGCTGCTGTTGGAGAGTGAAGATGATGGGTGAATGCTGGCAAGTGGTGGGACTGTCAGGGCTTGGATGGATGCCGTCGACGATTTTGGGCTTGATCCAAAGTTGGAGACTTTTAGTTAGTAAGATTCGATAGTTTCTGCAGCAAAACGGAGCAAACTCCTGCTTACACTCAGCGGCCTATTTGCATGCGCCAACAGAGAGTTGTCGGTTCTGGACAAGAGTTGCTTGAGTAAGCTGTCGCAGGTCGGCGAGGGTGACCGGGTCCTTTCTTCAGCGGCTGCAGGAAGCAACAGGGAGGCGAGGAGGATAGATTTGAGATTGGCCTGAGTTTGAAGGCCTTCACAGTGGTAGAAGCGGAGCCTGAGTAAGGGATGTGCAGAGGTCGAGACTCAGCGCAGGAGGCAGAGGCGTCTAGGGGATGTGCAGGCGACGTCCCTGGGTTTGAGCCCGTGGACCACTGGGGTGATGGCTGCGCATGCGTGGCAAGTGACCAGGTGTGCCCAATGAGGTGCAGGATGTTTGTTGAGATCTGTTGGTGGAGTGGAGAAGGTGGGGGAGGCGCCCGACCCTGAATGGTACAATGGAGAGAGGTGCTCCATGGTGAGGGGGGGGGGGAGGCCCAGTTGCAAGGTGCTCCAAAGAGGTCACGTCCTGGGACCTAGTTGTCCCTCCAGCCGGGGGGCCCGGGTGGTGACTGGGAAGCCACAGGGGAAGCCACAGGGGTGGATGTCAGGTGGGCCCCTGACAGAACAGATGCTCCCAAGTGTTAAAAATTATTATCCCGAAGAGGGGTCAGGAGGGTACTGGAGAGGTTCTGCGGGAGGCTAGGGGAACCTGCATGGGCAACAGGGGAAGGGAGTACAGCCCCTCTATGTCGGATGAGTAATGTCTCATCCCCAAGGCCACTGGCCCGGTACCTGTAGACCTCAGAGGGGATTGTGGCAGGAGGAGCATAGGCAGTCCGTCTTGTTACGTTGCGTGCACTTCCACCGGAGACGGTGCTCACCGAAGATCGGGTGGATCCGTGGCTCCATGTGTGCAGCCAAGGGCTGAAGGCAGCGCCTGGTCAGGTGGGGCGCCGCGAGCAGTGAGCGGAGTCCGCGGCACAGTGAGGCAGAGGGAAGGAGCCTGTGTCGTCTGCGCCCAGCCTTCAGAGGCGCGGCTGTGGTGCGGCTCTGCCGTGTTGCACACATGATTCCGGGAAGAAGAAGCGGCGGTCTCGGTGTCGGAGTGCCATCAGGAGGAGGAGGACCGCAATGCAGAGGCTGGAGCTGGAGGTAAGTGCATGTTGGCAGCGGAGGGAGTCAGGCAGCTTGGCGCGGAGCATAACAACAGCCGCCATTTTTGCGGCGGCCGCCATCAGCTCCCGGCCTGCTGGATTCCGGCGGTGCACGGGGAAAGTAATGTTCCGATGTCCCCGGGGACGAGGGGATTGAAAGCAGGAGCTTAGCCAGCCCTCTTTTTGGCGTTTTTCCCCATGATTGTTCGCCGTAACCAGTCACTTATAAAGCAAGGAAGCACGGGAAGCCCTGTTGGACGTGCGTCCTCTCACTGCTGCGGATGGCCAGGACATGGCCCCGACGAAATCAGTTTTATAATTTTTTTGGGTCATGCTGCTTTGAAATGTAGCATACTACAGCGTCCTATTATAAAAAATGTGGTTTCTACAAGACATTTGTTCTTCACAATTGTCGAAAGAGTCGGCTGAAGGGCCAATGTTTGAAATTTTTGGCGGGGGCATGTTGTTGTGAAACGGCCAGGCAGTACATACAGGTCCTAGTATAAAAAAAATGTGGTTTCTAACTGGACATTTGTTCATTCACCAATTGTCAAGAGTGGCTCAAGGGTCATGTTTTGAATTTAGGGGGCATGTTGCTGTGAAAATGCAGCTATATAAGGTCCTATTGTAAAATATGTGATTTCTAACAAGACATTTGTTCTTTCACAATTGTCAAGCAGTGGCCTCAAGGGTCATGGTGCTGTCAAAAACAGAATAGGTAGGACACTGTTAAATGGAACATATTGCAGAGGACTTGTTTTTGCAAGATCTTTAAACAATAGCTAGCAATCCCATGTAGTGAGACAACCCATATAATACAATAAAAAAAAAAGAGAAACAAATATGTGTTGGGATTTCATAATATTTTTAAAAATGTCGTTTTCTTGAATTTAAATCTACTAAAAAACTTGCATGTACAAAAATGCATGATACAAAATATTCCTCTGGAATTGTACAAGGGATGGTACAGGGAAGACTCTTGAACAGATGTAGGTTATTTAGAGGAACATGGAGTATGGAGCGAGGACAGAGAAACAAAGTACAGGAGAACCATTTCTCCAGCAACGCTTGAGTAAAATGAGGAAAAAGAATGCCAAGAAAAAAGGGCACCTGGGTGAAAAAGAGCTTAACCACCAGCATCTCAAGTTCGAAGCTCAATTGGCACTGCCACTCATCGGAGGGGCAAAGCGCCTCAATAGAGGCAGAATTTCTCTAGCGCCTACCCAGGTCTTGACTGTTGTACTGAGGAAGGCTGGAGGTCTGAGCTCGCACTTCCACTTCCGCACTTTGCTTCAGCACGACTGTTTTCGATGCTGCATCATAAGGGTATTTCTTGCCGTGTTAATGGATGACGGACGCTGCTGGGCTCTCACCAGCCCCACTGTAACTCGGGCATGCTAGCTGAACCTGCGTGCTAATAGATGACGAACACCAGCCCTGGCTCTCACCCCACCCACTGTAACTCGGGCCCTGCTAGCTGAACCTGCGTGTTAATAGATGATGGACGCCAGCCCTTGCTCTCACCACACCCACTGTAAGGCCGGCCCTGCCAGCTGAACCTGCGTGATCCACGTTTACAGCCACACCCGCCTTGATCAGTAATTTCCTGAATGCAGGATTTTCAGACAGGCCTCGTTGACCTACGGGGGACATCTGTTTCTTTTGCTTCACATTCTAATGTCACGGTGGATCTATGTCACCAGTAGAATGGCAAGTAGCTCAAGCAGCAGCAGTAATGGAAAACAAGTTGTTTTTAATATAGTTTATTTTTTATTGAAAACATTTTCTGAGATTTTTTAAATAAGAGAAACCTTTGTGCGGGTTTTTGGGGTAATGCTGCGTCCCGGGAAATTGAAAAGTCAATGTCCATTTTTAACTGAAATGGGGGTTTAAAAGACTCCTTTTTCCGGCATTTTTTAAATCTGTGGGTCAGAAAAGGGTTTTTGGGTTCATACTGGGTCCAGGACAGATATAGTCAATTTTAAAAAGTTCAACAAAAAAGGGGTGGCTGAAAGACCCTTTTTCCGGGAAATTTTTTTTAAAATCGGGGGGGCCATGGGGTTTTGGGGGCTCATGTTTGTGGCCCAGGACGGGGAAATATTCTTTTGTCCAGTAAAACTAAAAGGTGGTTAAAAAGACCCCTTTTTTCCCAAGCACTTTTTAAATTTTGGGGTTTTCAGACGGTTTTGGGGGCTTAGGCTGCGTCCAGGACGGGGGGATATTTCAATGTCCAGTTCAATTTAAAAGGGATGGTTCAAAAAAAATGCCTTCGGCATTTTTTAAATTTTGTGGGTCTTTGCGGGTTTTTAAGGGTCATGCTGTGGTAAAAGCCCGGGAATTAGTGAAGGTCGTTGGTTTTTTTTTTTTCTGTGATTTTTAAAACCTAAGTTTTTTGCCTAAGATGTACCCAGAAATCCATTTTTCCTGTTGTGGATGTTAATTCCAGCTTCTCCCCCCCTTTTTTTGGGGTTTTGTAAGAATAAAGGGTTTTTCCCCCCCCATAAAATTTAATGGTCCCCGGCGAAAAATTTCTATTTTTGGGACTATGGGAAAAACCCTCTTTGATAATTGTTGATATCGACCGATGAGGGATAGTGGGACGAAAATAAATTATAAACTACCCAGCCCTTAACTTAAAATTTTGCTGTGTTTTTGTACTGTCTGGTTTGCTGTGGGATATTGTTTTTATGCTCTCTCCAGTTTGTTTTGCCTACCCCTTCTGGCTATCCCCCCTTTTAAAAATTTTTTTTTTTAAATTTGATTTAATTTTTTTTTGGGGGGATAAAATCTTTTGGTAGCTTTTCCTTTTTCGCTTAAAGGATGATCTTTCCCTATGCTTGTCAACCCTCTCTTATTAAAGTAATTCAGTGGGGAAAGCGTCTAAAAAGGGGTTTTTATCGTTTTTTTCCCAAAAAACAAAAATTTAATGAGTTTAATTGGGGGTTTAAAGGACATCATCGGGTTTATCCCTAAAATAAAAATGGTTCAAATTTTTTGGGGAATCATGATGGGCCCAGACCTGTGACACATTAGGAAAAAAAACAAAAGTTTATGGGGAATTTAAAGGGTTTTTTCCCAAACCCTTTTGGAGGAAGGAGAAACGAGAAATAGGGGGAAATAGTGGGACCACGGGACTAAATTAAGAAAAAAAAAGTACTGGGTTTCCCCCACCACCCCAAAAAAACATCAGAAATAAAAATTTTTTCCCTTTAAAAATTAGGTCACTAAGAATTTAGAACCCATGTTAGACATAAATCATATTTGGGACACAGGTAAAATTTTCTCCCCTCAGAAGAATGTTTTGCACTAATCTCGTTTGAATGGGAAAACCCGGAATTTTGTGGAAAAACCCCTCGATAAGGGGGGAATGTGGTCAAAAAAGGGAAACCACCCCAAAAATTATACTATATGTGTCATGGGCCTATAGAAGAAAAGAACAGGATTTTTAAAATTTTTGGGAGGGCAAACCCAAACTAAAAAGCCCCCTTAGGGGGCTTTGGGGGAAACCCCCAAATTAAATCATCGGGGGGAATGGAAGGGTATTCCTCTCGAAAAAAGAAGCCCCAAGTTCCTTTTCCCCAAAAAATCCACAAATAGGCCCTTTTTATTCAGTCCCAAAAAAATCCATAAAGGGGGGGAGTCCCCAAAAAGGGCCCCCCCCAATGTGTCGGGAA